>JAMLFT010000039.1:0-70478 GCA_026544285.1 Pachyrhizus erosus | reverse complement strand
GCTCTTCCGATCTATTTAGTTTTTATAAATATATTAATTTTTATTTTAACTATTGTAAATATTTTATTTTTATTTTTATTTCTAATAATATCATTATAATGACATAATATTTTTTATAATATCATAATTTTATAATATAACTTTTTTATGAGGAGACGTGTGTTGATGTTATCATGATAATATTATCACTGCTATACTCTACAACATATATTATTATTAAAAAAAACTGAATAGAAACTAAAACAAAAGTTTTAAAATTAAAATAAATAAATAAAAATCCCTATTTCATAGGTATTAGAAAGTTAGTTAACCCATGACTAAATATTAACACGATACTCCCGTTTACAGTATGTTTGAGTCCTAATAGAAAATGTTATAATGTTTATTTTGAGACAAATTCAAATATACCAACACAAAAATAAGGATATAGATCCGTTTGCAAACCTCCGTTCAGCTTACAACGACACTCACCCAAACATGCTTAAAGTCACCTATTGCAAGAATGCATTCTATCTCTCCCACTCATATCTCCATGTCGTGTACGTTTTTCTTATGAGTAAATATTCATTTTCTGATTTTGTGAATAGCTATTATAGTAATGTTAAAATTAGCAAAATATTAAATAATTTTTTAAATTTTAATTTAATCCTTGATATATATAATTTATTTTTATTATAGTCTTTAAAATTTATAATTCATTGTTACTATTATTATAGTTTTTAACAAAACTAATAGTAAGAACTAATATAATTAACAAAAATTAATTTGAGAAATTTATTTAACATTTTAAAAATTGTAAAGATAATTATACAACGTTTCACAAAGTATCAAAAAAAAGTTTTGTTCTTTTACATTTGGTTGTATGCGTGACCTTTTAAGGACCAAGTATGGTTGTACAGAGCACCCCATGTGAGCCCTGTGAAACCATGTGAACCCACGTACAAGTCACGACAAGTACTGGAGCAGCTCGTACAAAGAAGAAAATTCTTGGCAATTTCGAAACAGGAGCCAGTGTCCATATTCGCACTAAGTACTCTACCAATTATTTTAGGCAAAATTATTTCTTAGGTTTCTTAACTTAAATATTTTGATTTTAATGTGTCTCTTATCTTTATTTAATCTCCTATATTTACATAGGTTAATAAAATTTTGCAAAATCACCAGGCGCTTCCATTATTAATCATGGCTATTTTTTATGTTTAATGTTTATTTTTAGTTTAACAAATCAATTATATGATTTTATATGTTTAATTGTAATTAAAAAATTTAATTAAATTGTAAATTGAAAAGAGACTGTCAATCATTTTTATGTTTAGAAATTAGATAAAAATGATTGGTCAATATTAATTCTAATTTTAAGGTTTGCCACTTAATTATGTGAATTAAAAAATTAATAATAGAGTTAAAAATTTAGATTCTTTTATATAAAAATTAAATTTAAAATAATTTTATGATTAATAATAACAGTAATTTATTTGATCACATTTATATAATTGTATGAGACGAGGAATTAACAAAGTTAAATCATAACAATTTCATTACCTACGTAATAATTATTTATTACATATTAAATATTTGATAAAAAAATATAACTTTTTTTTCTTATAATTTAATATCTTATATTTTTATATTTCAATTTTTATACTCACTTTTATAATTTACTTAATTTTTATAAATACGTAAGTCTTTAACAAATTTTAATAAAGACTTTATTTGCTCTTCTTTATTACTTATATAATATGTTACATTTATCATAATTATAACAATGATCATAAAAAAATAAGATTATATTGAAATTAAATTGAGAAAGTTGATGAAAAAATAAGAATAAATCTCATTCTTTAAATTAAAAATTAATAAATCTAACAATAAAATTCATTTTCACATAGTGAGAGACATTATCCGATCTCACACACCTTTTTCACAGCTTATGAATTCAGATGAGTTTAGATGTTTCTCGCTCCATCCGGTCTCTATCCCACTACATTTTTTTTGTATTTTGTTATAACACACATACATAGTATATACGTGTGTAGTAAAGGGAAAGCATATTAAATGAGAACAAAGAATAATTAGGCAAGAGTTCAATGTTGCAATTGTTTCATGTTGAAAATAAAGGACTGTTATTTTATTTTATTCAATGTTGCAATTGTTTCATGTTGATTTTCATCAAACAATCATTGTCAAAAGTTCACAGTAGATTATGCAAAATTAACTTAGAAATTAATTTTAAAAATATTTTTTATTTCTATTTTCATTCCCTCTATTTTTATTTATCCTATTTTTACATATATATTTTTTTTTTTCATCATACGAGTAAGTTTCCTTACTAGTAGTGAGACTAGGACTTCAATGCTGCAACCCTGTTTACAGGATTACTTTGGTTTGTCATTAATAATGGGGCAAAAATTTAGAACGGCCTGCATCATTTGTAAACAAAGAACATCTAATATTTCCAAAACAGTAGAATTAATTAAGATGTCACATGGAAGTCAATTTCCTGAAGTAATTTAATATTTTAAAATATTTTTATTTTAGACAAAAAATTTAATACATTAAAGTTGTCACAATATTTACTGATAAAAAAAGTTGTCACAATTTCTTTTCTAAAATCTTAAAATTAAGAACATAGCACACTTAATTAATCTTTTTTCATTGAAGATCTCATTGCTATTATTAATTTATCCTTTATTAATTTATAATTTTACAAAAATATTAGAAAATGAAATTGGGAAATAAGTCATAAAATAATTTTTAAGATGATGAAGTGGATATAGGAAGCTAAAAAATATTTCTAAGTGATAATTTGTTTATTTTCTTTTTTTTAGATTTTTTTTAATCAATGAGTAACTTGAATAAAATTAGGTGTTCACATGAAATATGCAAAATTGTGGAGAAATGCTAGTTTCAGGCATAGAGCATTTCTTTATCAGTCGATATTTCTCTTTAACATTGCATCTAGATTGTGAACATGGATTCATGCTTCCTTCTTGGTACCCACATATTTTAAGATATTTCTTAATTAAATTCTGGTGAAAATATTCTATACTGCGTATTATTGTGTGACAAAAATCTAAAATCTACTTTTTGAAATTCTTGCAATTGGTGTCAAAGTATTGATTGATGCGTATTCTAATTATTTCTTGTGTAAAATCTCAGAAATTGATTGAATCGTAATACCTTCCAATTCAAGAATTTGAAAAAAAAAAACCTTATTTCTTTGAGATCCAACAACACTATTATTTTATTCATGAATTATAGAAGTGATATGGAGGTTTTTCTTACCTATGGTCTATCCTCTAACATTTAAAAAATTAAGTAAAAATTAAATATTGATTTTTATTTTAAAAATTTTTAAAACTTACAATTAAAAATCATCTTAAACAAATTCTAAAATTAATTTTCAAATTTTAATTTTAGTTTCATTTTTTTATTTTAAAAATGGTTACGAATATTCTATTTCTGTACCTTGTGCAATTCTATCATATCTTGGCTCTGGAGTACCAATTGACGCATGGAGCAGTATCACATACAATTTTCAATTATTGGATGGGTACATCAATTGAAGAAAACTATATGCTAGAAAACATGTTTGGGTATCTCTTTCATTATCCGAATATTTTTTATATAATTCTTGAACTGGTAAGGAAGAGATACGTTTTTCTTACTCCTAAATTCCATCCTTAGCTGAAGCGCGAGGCAAGGTAGAGTAGAGACAAAATCTTCACTGTATGAGAAAATGGGAAGACATAGAGAGAGAAGTATTCTACACTTTGGCTGTTGAGATAAAAATGATGACATATAACGATGGAGTGGTGTGTTGCCATAGTCGTTGATGGTTGATATATTTTTTTTTCACATTGTGAATAATTATCTTAATTTTCTTCCACTTAGATTGTTAATTCTTTTTAATTGTGAATAACATTTTAAAAAAATTGTATAAAATTAATAGTTGATAGTAATTTTAATAAATTTTAGTTGGTTTTTATATACAAAAATAAAAAGTAAAATGAAGTAAAAATGGAGATTGTGTAGAGCGTAACTCTTTTAAGTGGGTCATTAATCTCATTTAAACGAGACAAAATTTAAAAGAGGCTTAAAAACAATATTTTGTTTAAACCAGGATTCAATCTTGTTTAAATGAAGGAAGTTCTCAAAAACAAGACAAAACTTTATCTAAGTGAGAATAGATTGATACTTAAGTGATAAAAGATCCAAAAAAGCAATTTCATACATCACTTAAGGGAGTGTAAGGATGTCAGTCAAACGAGTTTAGCTTTCTCCATCCTCGTTCCACCAAAAGCGAGGTGAATTCAAGTTTGGATTAATAGAAGGTGTGGATGAAAAAATTAAACTCAATCACATCTTCGGACTTTATCGAGTCCAGTAAAATCTTTGAAGAACCCATCTCACACTTTTTAAAATTAATTTTATTCATATGTTTTAAATAAATAATAGATTAAATTATTAATTATATTTCAATTTAAAAAATATATAAACGTATATGTGTATATATAATTAGTACATAATAAAGAACTTAAAAATATTTAAGAATTAAAATATGTTTCTAAGTAAATATAATTATAACTTTATTATTAAATTATTATTATTATATTATTTATTTAATTATTAAAATAATTAAATTGTATTTAATAATTATAAAAAGTATGAATACAATTACTTAATTAATAATTATAATATATAATACATAAGAGTAGAATTATATTATATAATTAATATTAATCTAATTAATAATTAAAAATATATGTAATAAGACAATTATGAGAAGGAGATTCTATACTAAATCCAAATCCAATCCCACAGGTGGAAAAAAAATCTAAACCTACTATTGGTCAAAGCAATTCCGTCAAAATCAAGACATAATCAAATAGATATTCATAAATTTGATTTTTATTGTCATCTTTACTCAACGTTAATATCATTTAAGTTATATTTTCTTTTTAATAGAAATACATAATGTCTAATAGCTGAAGTTGTCAAACTTTAACAAGTTAAAAAAAAAATGAAAAAATATATATTTAATTGAGAAGGTCCTCATGGACCAAAATGTAAGTTAATAAAAAAAAATATTATTTTTTTATATATATTATTTTTTTTTCACAAGGAGTTCGTGTTTATGCAACTATAAAAGATATTTTATTTTATCACTTTAGATGACTTACTTAAAAAAAAAAACTATGTTTATTGCATGATAAATTTTAATGTAGTTAATAGTAAGAATACTTATAGAGAAATTTGACAACCATACAAATTCAATTTTTAATTAACTACAAAATAAAATTACTTGCTAATAATATTGTTACTATAAATTTTATGATAATTGCATTTTTTCACATTGATCCAACTATTGCTTCTGTCATCATTCTATTTAAAAAAAATAAATACTAAAAAGATTTGATGGTTTTATAGGACGTTATTGAAAATCCTAGGATTTGTTTGATACGGTAAGGTGTTTGATATTTTTGTATTCTCTCTTGGAATTTCAGGTTTAGGCAGAGAAAATGAGTCTTCTCTTGAAGGATCCAAGGATGTGTGATTGACAGTAATTTGATTTTTTTTATGATAAAATAATTTGTGATGATATGCCTAAAACAAAAGAGTTTGATGATTATTTTAAATGTACTCAACCCAATTTTAAAAGGAGTTTTTGAATTTATTTATTATAATGAAAAAGTAAGGTTTTATTTATTTATTTATTTTATTTAAGGCTTGAAGCAATTTGTAAAGCATTTCTTTCATCAATTGTTCTGCATTCTTAAGTTTTTTTTTTATAAACAAATTATTGAGGCAATTTATTTATTATATATAAAAGATGGTTCAAGTATCTATTCAGGTTTCAAGCTATGAAGAAGAAAATTATTTCTTTGACAGAGGTTTAACGCTAGATTGAATTGTTCACTTCTTACTTGCCAATTTAATTTGCAATTTTTTTGTCAACGCCAGTTTATTTTACATATTGAGTTAAAGTTAGATAAACAAAGTTATCTCTTTATGGATATAAAATTTTCAAGTTCAAACGTGCATTTCTCAAAAAAAAAAAAAAAAAAAAAAGTTCAGGGTGCATTTGTTTGGAATCACTTTCTTTTCATATTACATTTCAAATAAATTCTTTTGAAAAAATGTGAAAATATTTTTTTTATAGTTTAATATAGAATAGTAGCCGCCAAGCAAAACGCGAAGAAAAGCTTGGATACAAAAGGAAGATATTTTTTTATATCTAAATTATTATAGTAAAATTATATTTTTTATATTCATTGTTATAATAATTTTAATTTAAATATATTTTTAATTGCTTTCTCTTTTATATTTTAAATAATTTATTAAATAATTTTTTAAGAATGGATAATTTTTATTGTGAATACTTTAATTATCGTTCTAATAGTTTTAATATAAATTTATTTTCATCTTTCGTATTATCTTCTGTCTTAATTATTTTAATGAACAATATTTTATCTAATCAAATTTTAATTTTCTCTTAACTAATTAGTTTACATTTAATTAAATGAAAGAAATTAAAATTCAATTGAAAACTTCATTTCAATTTTTCCACATGATATTTAAAATCTAAAAATATAATAAATAAATAATTATTCTCTACTTATTTTGATATTAAAATATATATATAAATTAATTAATAAAAAAATATACATAAATAAACCATATCCCATCATTAATACGAAGTGAATTTTAATCTTTTTAAACGAGTCTTTTATTTTTTCACGCCTATAATTTTTATAATGCTAACGTACTTATTAATGTCCCATGCGTTGCAGGAACATTAAAATTAATTAAAATATAAATTAAAAAAAAAAAAAGCTACGTCGGTTGAAACTAATCCATTTAACAGGCATTAGTTAAACGTAGCATTTGGGCTTGGAGTGCCCTGTGAAGTGCCACGTTGGAGAACGAACACTCTTCTTTCTTCTCCAACTCTCTTTATTTATATCATTTCCCAACTTTCAATTTTGTCTTTGCGTTACTTTTTCTTGTTATTCTTTTTGGCTTACTATGGAGGAAGAGGGGAGAGTCACCGCTTTGCATAATCGAATTCGAAATCCAAATAATGGAAGCGATTATCAGAGTCTCAAATTGGATATTTATCCTTTGAGTAATTACTATTTTGGATCCAAAGATGCCATTCCCTTCAAAGACCTTACCTTACCTGATCGTCTTCTCAGGATGAAATCCAAGTTCGTTTTCCTTCTCCTCTGTTTTTTTTTTTTTTTTTTTTATTGCAACTTACGTTTTTTTTTTCTCTTCTTTTAACCTTTTTTTTAAATTTTATTTTGTACGTTGTTAGCTGTGCTGCTCGTGCAATTCGAACTTGTGTGGAGGCTGTCTTACTGGTTCGTTGGTTATTCCTTTAGCCATTCACTTCTTGCGTTGTTTTTTGTTTTTCATTTTATAATAATTACGAGTGATTTCTTGTATAAGTTTCTGGGGCCATAACCCTTGTAATTTTTATTGTGGAAGAAAAGATGTATATTCACATTTGATTTAGTTTAGGCTATGTTCAACCAGCTTTTTCCCCTTTGATGTCATTTTAAAACACAAAATCAGAATTTAAAAAAGAAGAAATAATTTGACAAATTTTATTTCTTTTAAGATGACTTGAGAGGCTGAATAGAGAGCAGGAATAGAGAAAAACAGAGGAGAGAGACCGGAAAGCGTGGGGAGAGAAAAGACAAGATAGTCTTTTTTTTTTCACTTAACTTTTTTTTAAAAGTTGCTTATTGTATAAAAATACAGTTAATTTGTTGAGAGTATAAATAATTTTTTGTGTTGTCATCTAATTATATAATTCGTTTTATAAGTTTGTTAACTCATCTAATAACTACCCCCAAAGTCATACTCATACAAACTAATATTTTTGATTAGTTGATAAGATAATTTTTTTTAAATGCGTATAGAAATTATATTCTATATTTTTTTTTAAATCACTTTTCAGAAATGTGTTTGGTTTGAAGGAAAGGAAGAAGTTGATAAAAACGTGGTCAAACATTACCTTAAAGTGCATGATCATCTTCTTAACGAACCAAAATTTAAGAGTAGATATGTCGTTAAAGATAAATTCTCGTTACGAGAGCCTTGCCTGTATCATGTTTTTGTCTGGGTCGTTCCACTTACTCTTTCACTTGATGCATGTTTGGACACACTCCAATACTCATGTTCAACAATAAAATCACGTCTATTATATATATTTATGCAGAAGCAACAATTTGAAGCTTCCGTGTCAAGTCTGTATTGACGTGGAATCGAACACAATTTAGCCATTGAGCATAAATTTTCCAATTCAATATCCAGTATCTCTTAAAGTATTGACTTGGCAAAGGCAAATGGTTTACTTGTATGCTGAATAAAGCTTGTAGAACTTGGGCAGTCATCATCTTACAAGTAAATTTTGTAGGACTAAGTTAGGCTCTATGCTAATTTCTAAAATGATATCAAAGCTTATCTAGATCCATTTTTGGGCCATCTGCATTGCCATGCTCCAGACCAGTAGCCCTGGGCATGAGGGTAAGTGTTGGACTGTTGCCTTTATTGTGGTCATCCCTAGCCTGCCTTAGTTGCAACCTCCAATAGGTTTGCCTTTTACAAGTGGGTTTTGTAGAGTTGATTTAGACCCTAAGCCCAATTCTAAGAGCAGTCTCCTATTTAATTGTTAGTTGGAAAAGTGTGAAGTGTGATTGAGCATAGAATATTGCCCTTTTCTTATTCTATTGCCAATTTAAGTAAAAGGCATTTTGTTTGGTTCACTTTCTGTCCAAAACAACATAGTTTACCGTGAGAACTAACCATGATTGCTTAAGGCTAACCATGCTACAATGAAAATCTGAGTGCCCCTCTTTGTTCTGGACACCCTTTGATTTTGCAAATCTAGGTTATGTGGAACCTATACTATTATATAACCTTGTCTAATTGTGTCCACTTACCATCATTCTTTGTCTTCCTGGTTATATTGTGAGTATTACAAGTAAAATGTTTGATATTCTTTTGTGACTGGCTCATTGGGATTAAGCAACTAGTCGAACAACAAAAAATCTGACGACACCATGAGATCTTAGAATTCTTAGAATTTTATTTACCGTGAGTCTCAACACTTTCCTCCAAAGCAATAAGTAGTATATTTTGCAATATTTTCAGTTCTCTTTCAAGATATTCTTCTATTACCTGTTGAGGTCTATTTTTGGTTCCAAACTTCCTTTTGCAAGTAAACTTATGAAATCTCTTCTTGAAGATTGAGATCAGACATGATTGATTAAACTTTTCTGGAAGATTATAGTCATAATTGTTGAGATTTGATTGCAAATTATTGTTTGGATATGATTGCTAATTATGATAAGATTATACTTTATTTTCTTTAATTTTTAGTTACCTAATTACTAATTTTTAGATAATTAAATAAGATTGTATCATTCCTACAATTAAGGGATTCTATCATTATTTTGTATTCATGATTATCATTATAAATAAATGATCAAGGGGTCTTTCCTACTTGTGCATTTAGTCTCTATATTTGGTATTAGAGCCACCTAGGTTTGTTCTTTTTGCCATCGCCATTGTCATCCTTGGTTGTCCTATGACCACCTCCATTTGAGGTTGGAACTCCAGCATTAGGGGCAGGTACTGCCGATGTGTCCAGCGTTTCAATCGGTGTTGCCAAACACCTTGTCATGTGCCCCCACGTGCTGATCTTATCGGATGTCCTCATTGATGCTTGAGCCTTACGCACCACCTTGCCAGCCTTTGTTTGCAACACAACTACCACCATTCCATTCGTCGGCCTTTCCTCTCTTTGTTTTAGCCATATCTCGACACTTTCACCTTCTTGATGTGCACTGTGTAGCCTGTTTGGCCCCTCTAGTACTATTCACCCACCTTTGAGATACTATTTGGCCTTTTTTCCAGTACTATTCAACCTTGTTATCATGGTAGAAACATCATCCAATAATCAAGTTGGTTTTTTTTTTTTCTGGTGCTCTTTCTATTACCTTCGCCAAACTCACCAAAAAGAATTGTATGCATTGGCAAGGAGTTGTGGAGATATGGTTCATTGGCCAAGGATTATCTAATCACTTGGAAAAAACACCTGATGATGTTCATGAGTTGAACGCGATGTTTGGAGGAAGGTTGATGCACAATTAGTTGCTCTCCTATGATAGTCTATTGATCCTACTCTCATTTTCTATTTTTGTAACTACAAGACATGTCATGCCATATTTAAACCAAAGACTTGAATTGTCTAAAATATTTTTTGGGAATTGAGGTAGCCCAATCAAAGATCGATATTTCCATCTCTCATAGAAAATATATTTTTGACATCTTGAAAGAGATTGGGATGCTAGATTGCAAGCCTATTGATACTCTCATAGATCTAAATGCTAAACTTATATCATATTAGGGGAAGCCCTTCTCAGATCTAGGAAGATATCGAAAACTAGTCGAGAAGCTAAACTATCTTACCATGACTAGACATGATATATCCTTTGTTGTCAGTGCTGTAAACTGATTCCTCAATTCTATTTGTAGAAGTCATTGGGATGTTGTAATCTGAATTGATGCATATTACAGGGTCTCCCAAAAACGATTGATTTATAAGAATAGAGGTCACACTAATGTTAGTGCATATACAAATGCAGATTGGGCTGATTCTCCTAGGGATCATAGGTCAACATCGGGTCATTGTGTTCTATTTGGTGGAAATCTCATTTCTTGGAAGAGTAACAAAGTACTGTGGCCAAGTCTAGTGCAGAGGCTGAATATCGAGCTATGTCTGTTACTATGTGTGAGTTGATTTGGTTTAAACAATTCCTTAGTGAACTCAATTTTTGTATAATTAGGTCCATGAAATTTATTTGTTTTATCTTTACATATAGCATCCAATTTAGTCTTCCATAAGCGGACTAAACACATTGAGATTGATTGTCACATTATGCAAGAACAGATAACTTTTGGAAAAGTCACTACCTCTTTTGTCAATTACAAATATTAGCTCATAGATATTTTTACAAAGTCACTTAGAGAGCCTAGGATATCTTATATTTGTTCCAAGCTAAATGCATATGATCTATACATTCCAGCTTGAGGGAGAGTGTTGAGATATGATTGTTAATTATTGTTTAAATATGATTGTTAATTATGATAAAATTATATTTTGTTTCTTTATTATTTTAGTTACCTAATTATTGGTTTTTAGATAATTAAATCAGATTGTATCATCCCTACTATTAAGAGATTCTATCATTATTTTGTATTCATGATTATTATTATAAATAAACAGCCAAGACGTCTTTTCTCCTTGAACATTTAATCTATACTTAACTATAATCTTCATCTTAGCTATTGGGCATTTGATTTTGTTGCTGGAGTACTAGATATTGTCAACCACCTATGCTTTGCAATATGATTCTCAAATGAGAATGTAAATGTTCTGCTATCAGGTTGAATTGTTCAAACATCCACATTTGTTGCTGTTGCAAGTAAGAAATTCCATATATAAACTTCCTGGTGGCCGATTAAGGCCAGGTGAATCAGGTATTAGAGGAAGCTCAAACATTGAAAGCTTTTGGAATGTTTTTGTGATTTTTTTACTGAAGATTAAATTGTGAATTTCTAGATATTGATGGATTGAAGCGTAAGCTGGCGAGGAAGCTCTCTCTAAACGAAGATGGGGATGGGTCAGAATGGGAGGTATTAAACCTGTCCTTTTTACTTGTCATTACAACCTTACATCACATAGAGCATCTGAACTGTAATTTACTTGGTTTAGGTGGGTGAATGTCTTGGAATGTGGTGGAGGTCTGATTTTGAAACATTAGTGTATCCTATCTTGTCACCTAATGTAAAACAGCCGAAGGTACATAATTCAAATGGCCTATTTATACAAGTTCTTATAGGAGATGTACTAGTTTCATAGTCTTGCTTCATGTTGTAGGAGTGTACCAAAGTCTTCCTTGTGAAGCTGCCAGAGAGTCAAAAGTTCATTGTGCCAAAAAACATGAAGTTGCTTGCAGTCCCATTGTGCCAAGTTCATGAAAATCACAAGGTACGGACTAAGAAAATCCATCTGGATGGAAAGTATCTAGGTTGCTCTGATAAGTGATATCATTAAGCCTTCACAGTACTATTTGAAATTATTATAAGTGGCTGGTGTGATGTTTGATTTAGTTCATTTAAGTTTATAAATTAAAGCATACTTTAGGGTAACATGGTCAAACTGAAATTATTCGTGGACAAATTCGGTTGACTTCATCTGGGAGTACTAGTGTAAGGGCATTGGTTGGTTATGGTCTATCTTATTCAATATTTCCTATGAGAATTGCTGGAGTGTTCTGTTGATGATTGGGTTTGACCCCTTTACCTGTGCATTTTACAGACATATGGGCAAATTATATCAGAGGTCCCACAGCTGCTGTCAAAATTCTCTTTCAACATGATCGAATCTTGATGCCTGATTGTAACCTATTTTATCATCCTGAGTGAAGTGGTCTCATTAGGCAGCCAGTCATAGTCTGCCACTAAGGCTTTGCTCGTTAGCATCTTCTCCTCATTTGGTGTCCAGACACACTCTTGTATATATCATAGCTTCTATACGAAAAATTATACTGCAATATTGAAAATAGCTACATATATCATACTTGAATAGTTAGTGTGAAATTTTCTTCAGAGTAACGGAATTTGATCAGTTCTTTCATTTTTCCCTTGTTTTCACTTGACATAAACTTGCATATCATATAATGTTGTAAATAACAGAAATATCTTAGGAGATATATTAGTATTTTTTTTTATCTTTTATCATCTTTTTCTTTTATCTTTTAAAGTCATAGTTTCCTTATTTTATGGTTAGTTTTTCCCTTATAAAAGCATTATTAGAGAATGTAATTTGTGTGATACAAATTTACAAAAGCAGTGCCCTTTCAGTATAACTATTAGCATTTTGCTTTGAAGTTTCTTGGAAAACATAGAAGGTAAGGAGTTGGCTCTTCATTAGGAACTGGCTGTTTGAGATAGCAGCTAGTTCATCAGCATGTAACTTGATGCCATGTAAGTGTATTCAGTAAAAGACTTTGTACTTTTGACTTTTTGATGGCCTTGATGCGAGATCGTGCCTTGTTGGCATAGAATCTCTAAGGCATACCAAACAACTCGTTAGGTATTTGCACTTGGTGGTGTTTTGACTGCAAGGATCCTGCGATGCTAGAAAGAATGCTTGAGCTGCTAATCTTGCCAATGCCAAAAGGAGAGTCTCAACTGGTTTTGACAGGTTAGAGAGGAACCACTGATGCTGGTGAGGTAATAATGTTAGTAGAGTTGGTTGCAATGGATGCTCTTTTTGGATCCAATTTCTTAGAGCTAGACAAGTCATGAAGAGTTTTGATGTACACAATAGTAATTACCGTTTGTTAATTTTTATTGTTACTTTTCAAATATAATAGATAACAATATTTGTTCCTGTATAATTGCCAAAGCAATGGCAACATAAGAATATTGATAGTAATTTGCAGATAATGCAGTTTTGTCATGTGAAGTTGTTTCAGATGCCTTTGCATAAGATTTGACTTGGTTTTGTGTTTGCTCTTGTACAACCTTATCCGTAACTTGGTTTTCATTAGTCTCCTTGACAATTTCCAATATGTTAACTCCATAAACCACCAGACCAAAAAGAAAAGAAATTACTGACAGTTGGACTTCAGTTTCTTTTTCTTTAATCTCTAGTTTATTACTGATTTAGGTTGGAACTGGATTTAGTGTATCCGTAACCATTGGACGAAGATTGGATGGATCAGATTTTAAAGGTGTGTTTTAACACTGATTTATTGAACATGTGAATGTGTGAAAAATTAAATGTAAAAAAATCCAGATCTGATGGTGTGTGGGGTTGCATTATATAGTTGCTAGGACAAAGATAAGAGGTATTAGTGATATATAATTGTGGGGGCACGTTTTGGACACAGTTGTAAATTTTACCTCTCTTTTAGCATTTATTTGTCCATCTAACATTGATATATAATTGATTACTACCTAACATAAGGTTGGTCATCCTTGCAGCATCAAAAAGAAAATAGACCAAGAAAATGATTAAAACACTCATTATCTGGATCAGAAGAGACCATAAAGAAAGTCAGTCTAGACTATTAATTCAAGTCATGCATGATTCCTTTTTCTAATTATGGTCCAACCACGTGCTTTTGTGTACTGTTCCATGAAAGCTTTTTTATTGACTATATTTCATTTTTATTTGACAAGGCTTAAAATTTGAAAGAAGATAAAACCTTTACATGGAAAAATGCTATTTGAGCATCATTCATATGTTTTTGTTTTTCGATAAAAAAAACCCCACACATAGATATATATTCTCAATTTTTTTTTGTACCAAGGAATTCTTTTTTTTTTTTTCATATAATAAAAATTTTGGAATTTGTGCTTAAAGTCTATAGTTTTTGTATCTATTTTTTTTTTCATTTTATTTATAGTAATTGATTATTTCAAAGACAAAATCATCTCATACATATAATGTCGTATTTCTTTTGTAATTTTAATATAAAATGTTATTCTTTTACATATATCAAACAATTGATTAAATTTAAATATTTTTCACTTGCTACATGTCTACATCCAAACTAATAATCAATTATATCATAAATTCAATAAAATATAATCAATTATTGAAATAATATTTTTTTTCTCAAATGTGAACACACACTTGAAATAATTCTCCCCGTATGTTTCAAACTGTCCAATCGCGTTGCGATGAAGTTTGAGAAGAGAAAACAATGGATGGATTATTATAATCATCTATTGAACTAAGCTTTTGGTCATCTGACTGGAGTATGATAATCAGGCAAGCCCACCCATAAAATATAAGCAATTCAACGTTGAAAACCTGAAAAGTATAACAGTTGTTTTAATTATTGAATAAAGTTTATAGCCTGTGTTTGTGTTCCCAAGAGAGGAGGGTACAGCGATAAAAAGAAGATAATCTACTCTTCTTTTCGTCAATTGGCTGACTTTTCTCGTATATAGAAATTAGAAAACCAACTTAAAGCCGTATCGTATTAAATAAAGGAATAGGCATGTATTATATATGAAAAAAATGTTAGATATTTTTAATGAGTCTACATATAATCTTGTTATTATGATAGGCAAAATATAAATAAAAAGTATTTAATATTTTTATATATTATATATAAAGATATAATTCTTTACGAAATGATATCTAATTATTATAAAAATATTATAATTTTTAAGTTATATGTATAAAAATAAATTTTAATGTCACATTAGAGAAAATAAAAAGAAACTATACATATCAATTTGAAAGGTCATAAAATTTAATTATTTTTTTAAATAATCATTCATTAATATAAAAATATTTTTTTATATTCTTGATGATTTAATATAAAAAATTTATTAATGTTTATCATAATCTAATTTATTATTATTTTTAACAAAAAATGACAAAAAGATCATAAAAACTTTTATCTCACTATTTTATAATTTAAGGTACTTATTGCTAAAAGAATGATGTTAACAATATATTGTCTAACACATTCTTTATTACTAATTGAAAATTATTGAAAGCTATAAAATATAATAAGTTTTATATCTTATTTAATGAATTTTATTTATGATTTTTAGTATAAATAGTTAAATTATTCTTTGAATTTGTCAAAGCTTTCATTTTAGTCCCTGAATTTGATGAAATTGTAAAAAAAATTCTAAATTTAGTCTTTGCCACTCAAGTTGGTATTTCCATTATCTTCCATTCATTAATTTTAATTGATGTATGTTTGTGATTTATTAGGTATGTAAATATAGTTAATTTTATTTTATGTGATTAATTATTATTAAATATGCCAATAATTTTATAATCATTTATGATACAAAATTCACCATAATTTTATATGTAGTTAAACACTTTTGATAGTAAATAGTCTTATAACATTATTAACTACTTATAAATAAAATTAACTACTATTTGCAATACAAAATTAACCGTATTTTTATATATAATTGATCATGTTTGATAGTCAATTTCACTCGATAACTACCTTAAAGTTTAGTGAATTATATTTATAAATATAATTAATTTTATTTTATAAGTGATTAATAATGTTACATGATTCTTTAAAAATAAAAATAATGCTACGTGGTTATTGAGTATTAGACGTGGTTAATTACATATAAAAATGAGATTGATTACTAGACATAGTTAATTACATGTAAAAATATAGTTAACATTGTATAATAAGTGGTTAATAGTGTTATACTGAAATATTTAATAATAATTGACCACATGTAAAATAAAATTAGTCATATATTTATATCTATTAAAGTTAATGGATGAGAGATAATGATAGGGACCAATTTGAGTAACAAAGATAACTTTTTTTTAAAAATTTCATTAAATTCAAGAACTAAATTGAGAATGATTAACAAATTTAGACAAAAATTTAGTTATTTATTCTAATTTTTAATAAATTTTAATTAATAATAAAGAGTGTGATAGAAAAAGTGTTACTATCATTTCTCTTATCACAAAATCAAGACTAAACATATTTGTTTATATAAAGTGAAAGGAATATTTTAAAATAAAAAATCTAAATGTATAATCATAGAGTAAAACATTCAATAGAGTAAATTTTAATAATGTCATAACTTATTATATATGTGGGTATTCTACTAATTTGAATCCAAAGTTATTTGTATTAGGAATGACAAGAATTTTCATACTCATGGAAGATATTATAAGTGGAAGACTTTTTACAAATGGTTTGGATGAATAAAACATGAGGAAAGAAGAAAATTGTTAAGAATAAGTTTTTATAGTAATTTATTCAAACTCTTGAGTTATGTCTATTTTTCTTTCAATCTCAAGAGAATCTACTAACCAAACTAAGTTACAACCAAGTATTCTTAATTGTCACTTATGACTTACAATAACAAGTATCCTATCTGCCATTTTTTATCCCTTCAACCCAAGTTTTCTTTACTGCCACTTTTGGCTACACCTTAATTTATCTCAAATTAAGAAATCTGAGTATTCTTTCTCACTAAACCACTCTTGGCTTTTACAACTTACAAAATCAAAAGATCATCTCACAATGTGAGGATAAACAATTAAGCACAAATATTTTACAAAGATAACTTAGCAAATCTAAGGATAAATAAAATTTAGCGCAAATGATTTTTTTTATCACAAGATGAGGTCGTACACAAAGATTGTTGTTTAGGTACTCAAATTGTCAAAAAAATTCTTCTTTTTTTCACAACTTCTAGTTTTATAGTCTTTATGCAAAGATATTTATTGTGAGAGAAATGTCTATTGCTTAATTTCTTGTTTTGAATTTTCATTTAATACATAGAAGCTTTAGTAATTTTTTTAAACTTCATTAGATGAGAGAAAATGAACTATTTTTTTTTTCTAAACTTTGCTGATACTTTTTCTAAAATAATCCTCAACTTTATGCAAATTTCTACTTCTATTTTTTTCTTGTGCATGCTTTAGATTTGTGAAGTGTGTTTTTTTATTAGACTTTACTTACCCTTTAAATCCTTTTGTTTTTTCGTTAAATGCTTTCAAAATTTAAAAGTTAGTTTAAGCGTATGCAAAGTAAATAGAATGATTAGAAGCAAGAAAGATAAGAGTAGTGATCCTAAGAATTTGAAACATGAAAGTTTAGTTATCATGACTAAGCAAAAGTAAACGAAAACATAAAGTGTAGATAGAAAATTAATTTGTATCTTCATTTATGTTAGACATTCCTTAAAAAAGTGTTTGGATACTTAGTGTTTCTTTTGTAAAATGTGTTAAACATGTGATTCATTAAAGTGCTTTGGATGCTTAATATAATAAAAACTTTTGGACGCAAGTTCATTTTAGCACATTAGGTGCTCAGCTATTTTAGAACAAATTTTTTTGTGACTAAGGTTTAAATACATATCTTATTAATCTTGGTCACTTAAAACATCTTCATAACTCACATAATCATTAGCACATCAAATTTTAATATATTTATAATTATCAAAATTATAAAAATTTTGAGGGAGTTACATATCGTTTATATCTCTAGTTTTAACACATCTAAAATTAGTTTTACATTTAAAATTAGACAATATATATATATATATATATATATATATATATATATATATATATATATATATATATATATGTATTGTTATAAAATAATAATTTTAGTAAACTGGGATGAGGATAAAACAAGTATATCTTGATCTTATACAGGATGAGAATGGATACAAAATTTTTTCCATTAAAATTTAAGAACGAGAATGAAGTTAGAAAATAAAGACAAAGACAAGAAATAACATATTCATTTTTATTTTGCCTCATTACAATTCCTAATTATATTTATACAACTGAAAATATATATCATAAATCATTAATAAAATAGACTATGGATTATGTATACTACTAAGATTATTGTAAGAATTTATTTTATTGGTATAAAATGTGAGACAATAGTTTCTTGGCTCTTAATCGGACTCAAGACTCAAGAAACAATTACAACATGATTATTTTTAAATCTTTACAAAGTTGATGCGAGTCAATCCAAAGCAAAATTTGTCATGATATTTTCAAGATACTTGTACATTTTGTGTCAGCTTCCAAATGCGCATTTTATCAATTTTCTTCCATTGAGTATAATTGATCAGATGATGAACTTTCTCATTACATATTCTTTCATTCTTGTGTTATTTCAAGTTTTTTATTATTATTTTTGTAACACCACGTTACATTTACTTAATCCTTAAAAGGCTTAATTCATTTTATTTTTTATTATGAAATATCAGTATTTCTTTTACTGTGATAAAAAAATGTTTATCAAGTTTGTTTTAAAAAGACAGAATAATAAAAGTAACGTATAACCTATGTCATTTGAAAATAAAGTTAAATATAAAAAATATTACATAAAGAACCATAATCTTCTTTATTATTGAAATGATCACTTTGATTAGTGCTATGAGATTTGATTAATGGCCTTAATTTTTTTTTTAATAACAAGACAATTAGACCAAGTTTTTTTTTTCATTGAATAGAAAAAATAAAATTTCAAATTAAGGTGATCAAGTGGACTGACAAAACTAAGATTGAAATCTTATTGAAATGTATTTTACTTAAATTATATTTACTAAAATAGTTAAATTTAAATTTAACTAGTAGAATAATTAAAAGTGATTAAGTGACTCAAGTTAAGTTAATATAAAACATATACTTTAATTTGAATCCAATTACTATGTGTAAGCTTAGTTAACTTTTTTTTAAGTCATAGAAGCATCTAAAGTTTGATCTTAAATTATCCCATAAAATTTCCTAAAGGAAATACACATACTTAAAGGAGAGGTTAAATTGAACACAATTAATTTAAAATTTTGGTCCAGGAATTGTACTCAGGAGAACTATTTCCGTATATTCATACAAATACCTTTTTTTAAAAAAAAAAAAAAAACTAAGACTCACTATAGCAATACAAAACCATGAACTATAACTTATAGACAACTGGTCTATTTTAATTAGAAAAGAAATGTTTTAGTTTAGTTTACTAATCTAATTGAATCCCTTATTATGAGTTTGATTCGAATGAAATTCAATGAAGATTCTGAATTAACACCAAAATGGTGTGTGTGTATTTAACAAATTTAATGTAAGTAATTTACAAAAGTAAAAGGTCAGTTATGATAAGTGGTTTCATATAATTTTTAATTTAATTTTTTTTGC
This sequence comes from Pachyrhizus erosus, assembly GCA_026544285.1. Taxonomy (NCBI): domain Eukaryota; kingdom Viridiplantae; phylum Streptophyta; class Magnoliopsida; order Fabales; family Fabaceae; genus Pachyrhizus; species Pachyrhizus erosus. The sequence continues at coordinate 50,716 of JAMLFT010000039.1, read as the reverse complement.
TAACAATAAAATTATAGCCATTAATTTTGGATACAATTAAAATATTCTAATAAAATATGAAAGACGAAGAACAGGTGTCAAGATATCAACTGAAAGATTACTTATGAAAAGCATGTGTTTTTTAGAAAGTTTATTTTTCTGTTATCTTATGTTTTTATAAATAGGTGAAAGGTTGTAATTTTTATTCGATTTTTGAACATTACACAGTACACCTAATAATTACACCTCATAGAGAGATGAATGTTCTTATCCATCTTTTTGTTTTTTGATTAGATTAGTCTTTATTTTTCTTGCAATTATCTTCATATGACTTCTTTTTTATTTCTGTTCATGATTGGTTTGAACCGTGATGTTATTTATATTTGCACTTCACATATTATGGAAAATCATATATAAATGTTTTTTTGTACAATAATTGATACTTGCATGTTAAAATGAACTGGACTTAATGTTAAAAATTCAACATATCATAAGCTCATATGATATATTCACTAAAGTTAATATAGTTGTTAAGATCAAATTCTGTATTAATTTTTTCTCAAATTAAAAACTGTGGAGTCTCACTTAAAAATTATATTTTCTGATTTTATAAAAATTAATATACTTATTATATGATAATTTTTCATTTATTAATAGTAAAAAACACTTTACACTATCTATTTATACTATTTTTATAAATAATTGTGACTCATTTAGCTTATATTTTCCCTTCACAACTTGACGCAAAACTTTTTATTAAATATTAATAAAGGAATAAGGACGTGACGTTTTTATTAATGAATTTGTGTAATAGTTGCTGGAAATGTATTAAAAAAGTCATATGTAATGTGATTACTTATAAGAGTTATTTTAAGTTAAGTTGATTAGTAAAATTTATCATTAAAATTTATAATTTGGTAACGTCAGTCTCATAATGAATGAGACCTAAATCAAAGTTTAAAAAATAATTTTTATTTAAAATAAGAGATTTATATGTTTTTCTTATCAATATATGCGATTTTTGTTTTATAAAAACTAATAGTAAAAAACACTTTGTTGATTAATATTAAACTTGAGTTTTAATATTTTTATTCTTAGGTCGATCTTGTGACTTAATATTATTCATACAAGTTTCGTTGTTTAAAAAATTGTTAAAAGTAAAAGAATATATTTTTTATGCTTTGAAGAAGAAAAATTTAGAACTCACAAAATTAAGTTTAACAATCATAGCATTATAGTGAATTTCTGTGTAAATTATTTAAATTTATGTAATATTATAATGTTTACAAAATAGAGATAAGCTACCCATTTAAACAATAATGTATTTGGGATTAAATAAATTTGGTTATGAATAATCAAAATTAAAGCATGTAAAATATTTATAATTTTTAAAATTTTATATGATTTTTTAAGTAACTATATGACATTAGTTATTTATTATTTAAACTTATTATGTGATTTTAGATTTACCGTGGTGAGTCTCTTTCTCAATTTTTTTATTTTTATTTTTTACCGTGGTGAGTTTAATGTAAAGATGATCCTCTGATGTCCAATAGTTTTCAATTAATTATTAAATGAAAAAATGGTCTTTAATACTATTTACAATTGCACGTGAGAACACAAGTAATAGGAGAAGAAAAAGACAGAAGAGAGAGAGAGCATGGGACGCTGGTAAAATGTCTGAAAAGTCAATCCAAGTCTTCCTCTTCAAACTTCAAATCTTATTATGGCTTTACTCCTTTTTTTTTTTTTTTTGTTAACCACGTCAAGAAGGGTGATGTTTCTTCTTACCAACCTATTCCAAGTTAAAGTCTAGTACTACAATCCTTCAAAATGTAATCCTTTCACTTTCATCTTATTAGTTGCACTTACTATATAATATAATCAGAGTTAGTTGCACCACATATTTTGATTATATTAACACATAATCTTACTATACATAAAGTGTTTTTTTTCTTGGAGCTGGGGAACCCCACTAAGAGCATATAATCATAATCATGAAGAAAGGGAGCTTCAGCTCCGGTCTCAGACTCACTGTTCCTGAATCTGTTCAGGGTTCATTTACCAAGTTCCTGTGAGCCTATCTTTTTTGTGCGAATATGTTTTTTGTGTATGGTTTTGTTTGGCTAATTCCAGTTCTGGGCATCTGATAGGTCTGAGCCTGAAACCGGAACGTTTGGGGCCGGGGATTTGCTTGTCAATGAGGAAGGAGTTCGGGTTGTTTCTGAGAATGGAGTGGAAGCTGTAACAGATTACTCTTAACTTTTTATGTTTTGAATTTGTTCAGTTGCTTATTTTAAAATATGGATATACAATTGGGATGGTAAATTGTTTCTCTTTTTGGATTTGATCTTTTGAAACCATTGAAGTGCTTTCTTTGACAAGGTGTTCCTGAATTTTCTGTAGTTTGAGACTACTTTCAGGTTTCCAAACCAAAATGGAGCACTGTTTGTTTTAAAGGAAAAAAAAAAAGACTTTTTATAATAGATGGATAATATGGTGTTTCGCTCTTATAATGAGATGTTCATTTTGAATTAGGAAGAGAGAGAGAAGGGGGTTGAGTTGCAATTGTTAATGAATTTAATTTCTAGTTTATTTTTCTATAAACAAATAACAAATGGAGGATAAGCTGATGGAGTAAAAGATTGTGTTGTGGGGACATCCACCTCATGAACTACTAAATAAATTCATTTAAGATGTTAAAATTCAATTGTAAGATATGTGAATTAAGTCCCACATTAGAAATATAGAATTCTAATATGGGGTTTATAAGATCTAAGCTTTATAATTATGTTAAGTTTTTGTGGTGTGTACTCCTGATGTTCTTATTAATGAAATTCTGTTGGTGTTTTCTAGACTCAAGAAAATTGTATATATTGTTTGCATTCATGAGTTAATGCTTTCACATCACTTGGACCCTCTTTCCCCCCACATCTTTTTCATTTTTCCTTGGCACGCCGTGGCGGCTGCTATGAGTGAGTGCACGTAAACAACCTTGCGTTTATACCAGTGTTGTGTGAATTTGTTAGAATCAGTAGAATGTACCAGAGCATCATTCTTTCTATGCTTCTATCAGTTTGTGAATTTAATCTTTCAACCATGGGAAAAACTACCAATCTACGTTTTACATTGGAAAAATGCTTATGCTTTGAAAATTTCTATTATGCAACACTTTTGTATAACTTTCTTTTTATAACCAAGAGAGAGAAGTGTGGATAAGATGAGTGACATGGTAGAGAGAAATAGATAACTAATGAATCATTGAATTGTAAAAAGTGTGGTTGAGAATAATATAACTCACTTTTATCCTACCATTCCTACTCGATGTTATGATCTCAATCTCCATATGTTTGTAGTTACAATCAGTTGTAACACCGTACCATTGTGGTCTCTGGTACAAGCTGTTTGAACTTGAACTTCCTGTATTGTAGTATTTTGTTTGGTCACTATATAAACTTATAAAAACAGATTACATGAAGGCTGAATTCTGATAATTTTTTATTGGAGTTTAAAAATTGTGCTATTTTCAGCCACCCCCAATCAGGCCACTAGACAACCAGCTAAGTTTGGAAGACCTTGATACAATCAAAGTGATTGGAAAAGGAAATGGAGGGATAGTGCAATTGGTGCAACACAAATGGACTAATCAGTTTTTTGCATTGAAGGTATACTTGCTGGCTGCATACATGCCTTGCTCTGAGTTTTTTGCATCGTATGTTTCTTTCTTTTTTCTGTTAACTTTTCTTACTGGCAAGTCAACCTAAATCATAATTTCAAAAGTAAAATCATATTCTCATTGTCCATCGAATCCATTTCATTGAACAATTAGGTACTTTCAAGCTACTTCAGTTTTTGTGATATATTTTTTTTTATCCCTCTATGCAATCAGTATAAGTCAAGAGAACATAAAGTTTCAGAAAGTGTTGATCTCAATTAGAATTGAACAAATTCACTACTTGTTTTCATAAGGAGTAATTTCATTTCATTCAAAATTGGACATTTTAATCAGTTCAATGGGACAAATTTAGGTTATGGTCAGAAGACTCAGAGCAAAGAAGACAGCTGCTACAGTCGTAATTATATGGGTTTAAAACTTTAAATACATTTTTCATCCTTATAGTTCATCTCGATTTTGGTTTCACACCCTATATAAGTTTGATTTCTGGTCCATATAGTTTCGTTTGTTTATGTTTTTGCTTTCTATAGTTTCATTCTATTTAAGTTTTAGCTCCTATAGCGTCATGCTGTTTTGGTTATACCTTAATAGACGAAGATTGTCTCTTGAAGGGTGCATGCAATGGCATATTATTGGTAGGAGGGACCGAAACCTAAGCTACATGAAAGTATAAGAATCAAAAACCAAATTTTCAAAGTATGAAAACTAAAACCAAAATTGAGGCAAACTATAAACATATTTATTTTATATCATTCATTATATGCATTTACTTGAAATTGGAACTACAGTAATGGGGTAATAACTCCCGTATTGGTTCTTCTTCCTGCTTTTAGCATTTTCAAATTTCATTACTTTTATGTTCTTGTTTACTTTAAGAATATGAATTCATTCTCTTGAGTCTTCTGCATCTGTTTCATTATCTTAACCTAGGTTCTTGTAATAGACTAGTTTCCTCTTATCCGATATATTCACAACATAATTCCAATCATATTCTCCCATTCCACATTGTTCTTTTGTAACTTATAAAGTGTTCTTTATATTTAGGAAATTCAAATGACTGGTGAGGAGCCTATTCGCAAGCAGATAGAACAAGAGCTAAAAATTAATCAATCAACACAATGTCCTTATGTTGTTGTATCCTACCAATCATTCTATCATAATGGTGTGATCTCAATCATCTTAGAGTACATGGATGGAGGGTCCTTAGAAGATCTTCTGAACAAAGTTAAAACAATTCCAGAGTCATATCTTGCTGCCATCTGCAAGCAGGTGAGGTTAAGACGTTTTACTCTTCAGCCTTGCACCTTTAATTTTTTTTTCTGCATGCCTAACTAGACTCTACCCCTTTCTTGTTTTAATACTACAATGTAGGTGCTGAAGGGTTTAATGTATCTTCACCATGAGAAACATATTATCCACAGGGATTTAAAACCTTCTAATCTGCTGATAAATCATAGAGGGGAGGTCAAGATTACCGACTTTGGTGTAAGTGTTATCATGGAAAACACATCTGATCAAGCAAATACTTTTATTGGCTCATCCAGCTATATGTCTGTGAGTAACAAATGCGAGAATATTTATCATTTTCCTCCAATCAACTACATCTGGTCAAGCAAATACTTGTATTGGCTCATCCATCATGCTCATTTTACAGCCAGAGAGAATCATTGGTAACCAGCATGGCTACAATAACAAAAGTGATATATGGAGCTTGGGACTGATTTTGCTCAAGTGTGCTACAGGTAAGTTTCCATATACACCACCGGATCAACGTGAAGGATGGGAAAATATTTTCCAGCTTATTGAGGTCATTGTGGAAAAACCTTCTCCCAGTGCTCCATCAGATGATTTTTCTCCGGAATTTTGCTCATTTATATCAGCATGGTAAATATTAAGTATGCTTAAGTAACTAAATCATATAATCTCACAAATCTTGGCCCACCAAAAGAAAATGAAAATTCACATACACACGTGAATGTGCGTGCGTGCAGAGAGAGAGAGAAAGAGAGAGTCTCATCCTGAAACTGATTGGGAATACTTGGATGAGCCTACAATTCAAAAGCAGAATGAGTATTTAGCCAAAACATGTAGTCTATCTAATTGTGTGTGAGGCCTTATATTCATATTTTTGTTATATAGTCTACCTAAATTGTTGTGAAGCCTTATATTTTAAGATATATAATTTCATGAACGAACCTCAATCTCTGTTTAAAACAAATAAAAAAGGTTGGCACCTTCAATTAGCATCCAATCATTTATTCTGTTATAAATTTTATGCCACTGCATTTTTATGAGGCTTCTGATCCTCATTCAATCTTCTCTGTGTTTAGCTTACAGAAAAATCCAAGGGATAGACCGTCAGCTCGGGACCTTATAGTATGCATAAATTTAACTATACGAGTATGACATAAAATAGATCAAATAGTCATTCTTACAGTGTATATCTATGACTTAATTTTCAGAATCATCCTTTTGTCAACATGTACGAGGTCTTGAATGTGGATCTTTCAGCTTATTTCTCCAACGCAGGATGTACACTTGCAACCATGTAGAACATAGTATGTTCCGATCCTGGACTTTATTCAAAGGTAACAGCTTATTCAAATTTGTGCTATGTTTAACTTCACTTGGTTTTCTTGAATGTAAATTACTATTTAAGCAGAGCCAGAATGTGTTCATCTGTCACGATTGTTGCTTCTATATTGAGGGAGTGATCTGTTAGTGTGAGCTGTAAACACCAAGATTTTAAATTGTGGCCACTGTTGCAATTTTGGCGCGATCCTTCATATTGCGGAGAATTACAAAAAAATGCGATTGAAATTGTAGTCGTAATGTAGTTTGGAGACTCCAAAAATTTTGACGTTGCAGCCTAAATTGCAATCAAGGACCAGCTTTTAAAACCTTGGTAACCACTACAAGATGTTATGCTTTTGTGCATGGAAATTATATGACTGATTTATAATTTTCTATTAAAATGATCCTTTGTGTGGAGAGCTTTTATTGTGCTACTTACGAGATTGGAATACTCTTCTAAAGCCAATATCATACATTTACAGATATTACCTATTATAAGTAAACGTAGGATGTGCTCGTTTGCAACCTTCCAAGTTTCCATACTGATATTCTGGACTATCTGAGATCCTCCCATATAAAAATACACAGTTCTGAACAGTGAAAGATATGAATGATATTCTATGTCAGTTTGGCAAATGGCAAGTACTACTGTCGCTTGATATGTAACTACAAGTTGTATTTCTTTACTTGTGGAGGATGACCAGTTTGTCTATGACCAGAATTTGCAGCATGGAGCCCAGAAAACAGCTTTTAAAATTTTGTCAAAGATTGTGTACTTTGTTGTTATGATACAGTCAAATAGATAATAATACAAACTCTCGAGAGAAATTTATGCCTTCTCATTTGAAAGTAACTAATAATGTAATTCAATAGTTGCTGTTTTGATTACTTGAGTAGACAACTTGAAACTTCTACATCATTATTCATTAAAAAGTAATTTCACTTTCTGATGGTTGCAGCTCTCACAGTGACACCTCAGTGACACCTCAGTGACACCTCAGTCTCATCTTAAGCTGAGGCATTCCTGTGCGCAACAAATTTTTGCATACATTACATAACCCTGTTTAAAAATTAAAGGGCTGAGAGAATAAATAAATTATGTTATGGGCTGAAAAATACTTGTAAATTCATGAATAAACCATCAATTTCATCCTTAAAATATTAATCTCTCTCTTAAATAATTCTTGAAATAAAAAGTTATATAAGTAATCCTCCAAGTATCACAAATCATGCTAGTCTCAAATATTGAAATATCCTTCAAATTAATCCCTAAATGTCAGTAAAATACATCAGTCTAAGGACTAAAATGATGAATATTCAATACTTTAGAGATTACTTATATAAATTTATTAGTTTAAGGATTAGTTGAGAGAGAGAGTAACAATTGAGACACCAAATTGATAGTTTATTCTAAAATAATAGAACATATCTGACAAATATTCTAGATGATGGGTGTCTATTTTATTCTTTTTTCTTGATTTTTCTTTGGGGCTTCAAGTCTATAACAATGACAGAGATGTTATCTTTGCTTCCTCTTTGGAGGGCAAGTCTAGATAGATAGTCTGCAGCATACTGAGCTGCAGGATCGACTCCTTGGCCTTGTTCTGATGATAAGTTGTTGCCATTCTTCTTATGCCAAAGAAGGATTCGCTTTCGTGCAATGTCACATGCTTCTTCATTTGTCATCACATCCCATAAGCCATCACTGGCTAGAACGAGGCACTCGTCGTTTATGTCTCGTGGGACACACTTCACTTCTGGCTCAGGAATTACCCATGGTTTCAAGTACCTATCACCTTTTAATGGATAAGAACCAAATTTACACTTAAGTAAAGATGCTAGAATTAAAAAAATGAAAATAAAAAGTAAAGATGACTAGAATATTATCAATCAACGGGGGAAAATGACTAAATAATTTAGTATGAATGATAAGTATTAAGAGAAGCCACTTACAATCGTTCCAAAAAAGATGGTGCGGACGGATTATCCCCATTTTAATGTAAAATAATAGATACCCTCGTAATTTTTTTTATCTATAAAAATGAAAGACATGTAATAATGCACTCTTCTCTGTTAAATGAGTTAGATACTGATAGTCATAAATTTACTGACTAATTCGTGTTTTAGTCTAATGTTTATTTCATTCAACTAAAATTTATTATAAAGAAATATATTTAAATATATAAATTATATTATAATTAAAATTTATATTTTTAAATATATAATTCTACTTTATATTTTTGATAAACAATTTATATTATAATACAAGATTATTTTTAATTATGAATGATTTTTTTTTAAATATTAAAATTTAATTTAAAAATAAACATGAAAAATATAACTTGAAAGAGACAAGATGTTAAAAAGAATCTCTAACAAAATGCTCTTGTAAATCAAACCTTCATTCAAAAATAGTTCTGAAAAACGTTGTTATTCAAAATAACTAATTCATATTGAAAAAAAAAAAAAATATAGATATGTATGTTAGTGTTATGTTTTTAGACAAGTACGAACTATGTTTACAAACAAATTTTTAGGAAAGCTAGCTGTTCGTACGAAACAGCATTGTCCATTTTTCTATCTTCTCTTGCATGCTTTCCAAACTCAGTCTTATTGTTTGTAATGAAACTAAAATACTTCTTGCAGCCTAGCCTAGCATGTTTACGGCATAGATCGACATTGGGCTTGGTCTATATGGTAAATAACGAGGATTTTCTTTTAAATGCTTATTTAAATTTAAACAATTATGGTCATCATTAATAATAATTAATTGATTTAAAAATTTAGAAAGATTATGTTTTTAAAAGGGCTTAATTAAGTAGTTATAATAATAGTAATAATAATAAATTAAAACTTTAGTATTTCAAAAAGTTTGTAATTTTTTTTTCATTTGGTACCTTATTTTGAATATTTTAAAACATTTTTTTAAAATATTTTTTTTTACCAAATGTTCTTTTTGTTAGTTTTTTTTTCTTGAATGTAGTTTTACCTTCCATCTACTCCTCTAAATATCACAAGTTTTGCATTTCATCCCTCTAAAATGTGAACTAAATACAAACTTTGGGATATTTAAAAAGAGTAAATAATAATAAAAAAGACTAATGGAGGAATTACTTGATAAAAATAAGTTTTATCATTTTATGAAAAATATATTAAACATAGAAAACTAAATAAAAACATTGTGAGTATTTTTGAGATCGAAAGTCTAGTTAAATCTTATTATTACAATATTACTAGTATTGCTCACTGCTTTTAACTTATTAAAACTCTCATCAATTTAAAAGTTTTATTATAAATTAAATTTTCAAACAAGTTTTTAAGTTATATCAAACTATATTAAAAAAACAAAAATGAGATAAACATGTCAAATTCCTTTTGTTTTAAGTCAGAATAGATTAGGTAAAAGCTTGAATCCATAATGATAAATTGTCAATCAATCAATCAATAGGGTTTGATCTAGCCCTTTTCGACTTCTATAAATTGTCAATCAATCTTCCGAAGTAGGAGTATCATTTATCAGAGGGCTTTTGAATCCTAAAATCACGGATCCCATGGGGAAAACTTAACAAGATTGAATCCATAATGAACAGAAAATAGCGTTCCCGTCCCCTCTGTCAATTTGACTTCAGCACAAAAAACCATGACATATAGAAACAAAATTTACGGGGCAAAAAAACCTAAACAATTTGATTTGTTATCAAAAGGTAATATTATACCAACATTGGTATTCTTTATATGAAGAGACAACGTTATATCAAGAGATAAATATTACTTTGTCATTGCATTCTATGTATTTTTGTGTAGAAAATTTTGACAAGGTGTTGCTAGATCAAATGATACAAAAATAGAGCATAAATAAATTTTTGTACCTGTATAAATTGGTGCTAAAAAAACAATCCAATAAAGACATACCTATGGACCTTGACACTGCCAAAACACCAAGAACTCGGTACCCATTCCATTGTATGACCCTTCCTCCTGCAGCTTCTATCCTTTCCCATTCATCTTCTCTATTCGGCTGCAAAAGAGGAAATAAAATTTCTTCCATCAGATAAATTGAGCTTCTAACAAATAGTCCAGTAAAAAAATTGAAATAAGAACAAAATTTAGTTACAATTCTTTAATTATTCAATCAAAATTGAAACCCACCACAATGTTGAATGTTGACTTTAAATGTCAACCAAATTTCCGAGGTGAAACTCTATTTTTAATTGAAGAATAATACTAAAACCACCTAAGGAACTGTATGTAAGTATTATCCTTGAAACAATGTCTTACTTTGTGGTCATCAGACAATGGCAGTGCTTCTTTTCCACGACACAAGACAGCTCTTGAATCTCCACAGTTTGCAGCTATTATGTGAGTTTGAGTCAAAATGGCAACCACAGCAGTGGAGCCAACAGTCTCAGAAGCAAGAGGTTCAACACTTGCACCGTTACCTTCATCAACTCCTCCAACCTCACCATCTACTTTGTGAAAGCAATTGGAGAATGCTTTCTTCCATTGATTCTCCCAGTTGTCCCTCCCATTATTTTCATCCAAACTTGATTGTGCAGCTTCTATCTCATCAACCAAGACTGAATGAAGATGTTCCCGGCAGTAATTGGCAACCTATGAAAACATCACACCCTCCATATGACATGGAGTGAAATAAGGAGTTACTTAAATAATACAATAAATTGTATAATTGAAAGGAAGTATTTTAAGGCATACCTGAATGCCCCCATGTCCATCATAGACACCAAAAAAGTGAGCTGGTGAGTATTTTGAGTTTTCACTCACATGATCATTCATTATCATCCTTGAAGTTACTTGAAAAAGGTGAGGCTTAACAGCAATAGCATCTTCCATCTCCTCTCTCTTTCCACGAACTGATGAGCAACCCCAAAGTGGGGTAGTACTAGTTGAACCACTCAATTCCAAGCATGCTGTTGGCTTCTCTGGCATCTCATAAGGCACAGCAAATGGTTTTTTGTCAGACTCATCTGGTCCACTTCCATCTTCATTCTCATGTTCCCTAGCAACAGAAACGATGTTCAGCACTGGCTTGGCCGAACCGGATTTTCCATGAATTATGTTATCATCAACCTTGATGATAATAGGTGAATTTACTTCACAATTAGTCCTCAAAACAGAAGATTCCTCCCTACAAGTAGTTTTTTCACCAGCAGCAGAATGAGAGAGATTCTCACGCTGAGAATCCTTAGATAACAATGATTCAATTTCTTTTCTTGTCTTGTTTAGACTTTCATCATGTAAACAATTATTGTCTCCTTGACTAACCATTTCTGAGACAAGATCAATTCCAATCCGATTCTCCTTTGCTGCTGTAGACACTTTAAGTTGGGGTTGTGGACCAATATCTGTGTGCTTTTCACTTTCAATTGAAGGATTTAATATCAAAGATGATGTTGTATTTGCCCTGAGCTTTAGACCAGTTATCTCCATGTGGGTTGTCACTGCTGGCTCTTTTTGTATTAAATTCCCAAGCGTGAATGGCACTGCAACCGTCGGAGTTATTTCCTCCATAGGTTTTAGTTTGCTTCCTAGCAAATAGCCTTATCCTCTAGAATCCTATAACTGCTAACATCATCAACCCTCTTCTCTATGACAAGTTCAATTGGCATATAACCACCAAGAAGTCTCCTATGGCAAGAAATTAAAAGATCTTAGAACAATCACCTCTACAGTGTAACAAGACCCGTTTTAGACATAAAAAATTCAAAATCAAAGGTTATATTGAAACAGTGAGGCCATGTGCTAGAATAGATTAGCCCTCTAGACCCTTTCTTAATCCACCTGTTTTAGACTATTTAAATCACAACAGTGAACAGAACACAGGTGGTGTGTTCTAAAATCTTTAATTTCTCTACCCTCTCACCAATATTTGATTAATTCCTTGAACAGAAGGCAATAGATGATTCAAGAAACCCCAAATCCAAATAATTGTTAAAGTCAGTGCCTTGTCTCTCTCTAGCAAACAAGAAGACAAGGAAATGGGGTCATTAAAAAAATTAAACAAGAAAACAAGGAACAGAACAAATAGTACAAATGAGAAGAGAAGTTCCTTGGATCAGAGGGAAACAACATCCACCATTGAAAATTAATTTCCCTGGGTTTACCTCTTGTGTTCCTTTCCTGTGTCAACTACAACATGGCCGCCCATCCTCATGTCAACTTCCACCTACTTTATGCCATTGCTATCTATAATAAATTTTGCCTTGATTTCTTTCTTGAGTGCATTAAGATTAATCTCTTGGAACAGTAAAAACAGAGTTGTTGCTTACCTTCACAAAATGAAAAAAGGGATTAAAAAGGTGGAGCAGAAACATCAACAGGTAGATGCCAATGCCATTATTGACCTTTTGTATCATACTTTAAACAATGAAACTTTTGTATTTTCTTCATCGTTTTCTTTACTTAAAAAAAGTAAAAATAAAAAGGACTATCAAGTCTCAACCTATGAAAACAAACTAATACGTAATAGATGATTCATGATTTATTGCCTTTTATCTTTTAAGAATAAAAGGCAACAAAAAAATTCATACACAAAATCTTTTCTTCACCAACCAAAAAGAATGGGAAAAGAAATTGTAGCAGACTTCATACTTGTTCTCTTGCTTAATGATGCAAGAGTTTGACACGTAGCACTTTCGTTTCGTTTTTTAGTTGGTCGGTTAGATGAGGTTACATCATTCCCTAACAAATATCTAAAAGGAACACTTTCTTTAATATCACCGATATCCACACAAGATTTTGGACCACAAAGTCTTTCTAAGCTCTCTCATCCATTGGTATCTTTTATAAACGTGCTTTGATTTTACAATATTGTTATTATAGTCGAGATCAAGTTTGAACCTTAGCCAACATAATATTATTCTATGTATTTATGTATTTGTGTAAGAAAAATGATGAAAGCCAATAGAAGGAGAGCACGTAAGAGGAAAAGATGAGTCCGAGTATATGTGCGTGAAGATCAAGGGAAGATCCCCATGGCATAGGGGAGATGCACAAGGCAACAAACCTTGGAATATAATAGAGTGATTAATCAATTACATGTGGAAGTCAGCTGATATTAGTGAATAAAAAGATTAAAATTGAAATTTTTTCTGTTGATAGGAATAAAAAGATAAGTATAAGATGATTTACAATAATTCATATATCATATCTAACCAATTGTGTTAAACTTTTTTTATATTAAATTTAAATTTTTAAAAGTGTAATTTGTAGATTAAATTAATCTTTATGTATGTGGTAAGAAAATTTTTAGCTCTCTTCTTTTACTTTTTTGTATTCTTCTTTATATGTAATACTTTTTTATTAATTACATATTTTAATCTTTATGTTTTGGTATATAAAAGTTTAGATTAGGAGAAGTTACGCTCCCTTACAAGTAAAAAAAAATATCATTAATTTCATTGAGTATTTATGAAAGAAATTATATTTCATTGAGTATTTATAAAAAAAATTATATATCGCTTATTGAAAAAATAAATCTCATAATTTAATCCAAGTCACAATTATTGTAAATAAAAGTTGTTAAAATTGTAAGAAATATCTTATAATCTTTAGTTTTTCAAGTGAATCTCGTGTTGAATACAAAGGAAGATTCCAACTTTTTTCATCTGGTTGTCAAATGGATGACTCATGAAACAATTTTTTATTGTCACTATTTTTTAGGACCATGACTGTTTGTTATGTTATACGTGTAATAGTTTGTTACAAGTTTATCTTCTATTTTTTAGGCACGTATGAAGTAGCAATTTTCTATTTTCAGTTTTTCTCTTTATATAAAACAATATGTTCATTTATCAATAATATAACTTTTACATTCTACAAAATACTTCCTAGAGTTCTCTCTCTTTCAACACTTCATATATTTTTATACCCAACAAACTGTTATCTAAGTTCTATTATAAGGGATCTGTGAGTTTGAGTGAGTCCAACCACATTTCCAAACAACACACATAACTTAGTCATAATGAATCTAGAAGGTTCATCTATTCCATTTTCACTTCCGTTGTTTAATGGTAAAAATTATCATCTTTGGGCTGTTAGAATGGAAGTCTATCTAGATGCAAATGATTTGTGGGAAGCTGTTGAAGATGTGTACGAAGTTCAACCCCTGCCAAACAATTGCTCAAATAAAAAACCAAAAAAAGAGGAAGCAGAGAAAGTCAAAAGTAAGAGCAACTTTGTTTGTAGTAGTTTCATCTACTATTCTAGCCAGAGTAATGACACTAAAAATAGCACATGAGATTTGGAATTTTTTGAAGCAAGAGTACGAAGGAAATAAAAAGGTTCAAGACATGCAGGTGCTGAATTTTATTTGAGAATTTGAAATGCAAAGAATGAAAGAATCGAAAACAATCAAGGAATATTCTGACAGACTTCTTAGCATAGTCAATAATGTAAGACTTCTTGGTACTGAATTTTCAGATGCTAGAATTGTTCAAAAAATTCTAGTCACAATACCTGAAAAGTTTGAAGCCACAATTGTATCGCTAGAGAACTCAAGGGATGTGTCAAACATTACCTTGGCAAAATTATTGAATGTACTACAAGCATAAGAACAACAGTGGCTTATGAGGCAAAAAGAGTCTGTTGAAGGTGCTTTTGAAGCCAAATCAAAAAACAATCAGAATAACAATAAAAAAGGCCAAAGAAGTAATACACATGTCTTTCCACCCTGTCCCTACTGCAAAAAAAATAATTATTCACACAACAAGTGTTGGTGGAAACCAGACGCAAAATGCCACAAGTGTGGACAGCTAGGACATATGGAAAGAATAAGCAAAACTCAACAACAACAAGGAGAAGCCAAGTCACTTGAAGATCAACCTTTGGAGGAACAGTTGTTTGTAGCATCATGCTTTGCAATTGACAACATCACAGAAAGTTAGCTCATTGACAGTGGTTGCACAAACCACATGACTTATGATCGTGGGCTCTTCAAAGAACTAGATGAGACAACTATTTCCAAAGTCAAAATTGGAAATGGAGCACTTATTGCAGTAAAAGGCAAGGGAACTATTGCAATCAAAAGCCACTCAGGTTTGAAATTAATTTTTGATATTTTATATGTTCCTGAAATTAATCAAAACCTGTTGAGTGTTACTCAACTACTAGAGAAAGGATATAAAGTGCTATTTGAGAATAAAAACTATGTGATTAAAGATGCAAACAACATAGAAATCAACAAAGTTCAAATGAAAGGAAAAAGTTTTTCCTTGGATTTGATTAATGATTAGCAATAGGCTATTATACACAAAGAAGATGATAATACAATGCTTTGGCATAAGAGATTGGGGCACTTTCATCATGTTGCTCTACTTTTCATGAAGAAGAACGACATAGTGAAATATTTGCTTGAATTAGAAGATTTACCTCCAAAATGTATTGCTTGCCAATATGGAAAGTAGACCAGACTTTCTTTTTAACAAAACAAGGCTTGAAGCAACTCACAAAAGCTATAATTAGTACACACAGATGTTAGAGGATCCATGAAAACATCATCATTGAATGACAGTAAGTATTATATTGCATTCATTGATGATTATTCAATGATGTGTTGGATTTATTGTATGAAGTTTAAATTTGATGTTGCTAACATCTTCATGAAGTTTAAAGCTAAGGTTGAGACTCAAAGTGAATGCAAGATGCAGGTGATCAGGTCCAATAATGGAACTGAATATACCTCTGAAAAATTTAACAAGTTTTGTGCAGATGTATGTATTGAACATCAATTGACAACACCATACACTCTACAATAGAATGGTGTTATGGAGAGGAAAAACAAAACAATTATGGAGATGACAAGGTGCTTACTTCATGACAAAGGACTCCCAAATAAATTTTGGGCAGAGGTTGCAAACACAACAATGTTTTTGCTGAATAGATTGCCAACCAAAGTTTTGTAGAAAATGACTCCACTCCATTTGAAGCATGGCATGACTACAAGCCAAAGATAACAAATCTGAAGACATTTAGCTGCATATGTTTCTCTTACATACCTCAAGTAAAGAGAGACAAACTAGACAAGAAAGAAGAACCTGGAAATTTTGTTGGTTATAGCTTAAGTTCAAAGGCTTATAGAATCTACCTACCTCAAAGTAACAAAGTAATTGTCAATAGATATGTCAAATTTCTGGAGTTGGGGTTGGGAAGATGATATGAAGCTTGAGTTTCACTCAAGCAACAAAAATAATTCTTAGATATGCAAGAGCACAATTGATTTTGGAATAAGATATTATCATGTTAAAAATTTTAGTCTTCTTGGTTATTTTGATAGTGATTAGGTTGGATGTGCTGATGATATGAGAAACATTTCAGGTTATCATTTTAGCTTTGATTTTGGAATTTTCTCATGGAATTCAAAGAAACAGGAAATCATAACTCAATCCACAACAGAAGCAAAATATGTGGTTGCAAATGTTGCTGTAAATCAAGCTCTTTAGATCAGAAAGCTCATGATAGATTTGTATATGGAACAACAAGATAGTACGCATATATTTATGGACAATCAAGCTGCAATTTCAATTGCTAATAATCCAGTTTTCCATGGCAAAAAAAAAAAAAACACTTCAAGATAAAGCTCTATTTTCTCAGGGAGGCACAAAAGGAAGGAGAAGTAAAATTAACTTACTGCAAAACTGAAGAACAAAGTGCTTATATCCTGACAAAGGCACTTCCTAAGGCTAGATATGAATTCTTGAGGTAGATGCTAGGTGTATGTAGTTCTAGAGTCAAGGAAGAGTGTTAATTGGATGACTCGTGAAACAGATTTTTTATTGTTGCTATTTTTTAGGACCATGACTATTTGTTGCTATTTTTTAGGACCATGACTGTTTGTTATGTCATATGTGCAGTAGTTTGTTACAAGTTTATCTTCTATTATTTAGGCACGTATGCAGTAGCAATTTTATATTTTTAGTTTTTCTCTTTATATAAAGCAATCTGCTCATTGATTAGTAATATAACTTTTGCATTCTACAAAATACTTCCTAGAGTTCTCTCTTTCAACACTTCATATTTTTTATATCCAACAATTTTTCATTCTTTTGAGTTTGACCTGCCTAGTTCTTCATTCATCTTACTTGTTTGCATTTCTTGTAGTTGCATTTCCTTTGCTTGTTCTATTCTCACATTTTGTTTTTTCAGTGATATGATTTTTAATTTTCATAATTTTTTTTCTCAACTATATCATGTGCTTCACACTATGGCTGATAAAATTACTGATGAAGTTCATTGTCATTAAAAATATTTGTGTTTCACACTTCTAAAATTTTAGTTTTACTTATGCTAGATTTATGATGTGTGCTCTATTTTTATCACTCAATAAAATATTTTGTGAAGTTCATTGTTCATATTTTGTTTTTCGTGTTTTAATTTTTGTTATCTATCAAAAGTTACAAATTTATGTTTCACATATGTTATTTAAATGTATTGTATTAAAATCACAAATAGAAATGTTTTTGAAAGCTTCTTTTATTGAAACAAAATTTATATTTTCAGAAGTTCTAAAAAATACTTCATACTTATATTCAAATAGATTTATAGGTTAACTGATAAGGACTTTCTTATGTTTTGTATTTTATGTGATTGATTATAAGTTATTTTGGACCTATAAGTTATGATTTATAAATCTATAAGTATAAATTTTTAGTTTTAGTTAGATTTTCGTAAATTATAAAATATTTTTATTATTTAAGTCATTTTCATTACATGTATATCTCTGTATATGATATTATGTATTTTGAGAGTATGTGTTATCATTGTTCAATCAACCACTTGCATCCCCTCTTGATCTAATCTAAGATCTCTATTTTCACAACATTTGCGTGAACAAGCAGATGACTCAACAAAACGACATGTCAATCTTTGTTGTTGAATTACATGCTTAAATTTAAATGTTATCTTAAAATACGAATAAATAAATAAATAAAAATAAAAAAATTCTGTTTGCCATAATTTTTTGAATGTGAGGCTGAAACTAGAGTTTGGATGACATATTTGAGATGGAGTATTAGCTCTACTTCACAAAAAGTTGTGAAGCTCATTTTATACAGTTTAAGGGTTGGTAAACTTTGACGAGAAGGTTAAAATGTATTGGATGCCTGTATGGTCTATATTGTTCTCTTGAATTACCTTATTAAACACAGAGGAAGAGGGCTTAGTTGAAAATATTAAACTCTGCTTGCGACAATGAAACAAGACAAATAGGACTCAACTATCTCCTCCCGAGATGGATGATGAATCTAAAAGCAGATATTGGAATTAGTCGAATGAAGTTGGTAGGATGTGAGTGAGAATATATGAGTTCTATTTGGTGATAGCCTGGAATGTTTGATGAAACTTAAATTGAGAGAAAAAGATAAATGGAGTTGAAAAAGATTTATAGATGTGAGTCAGTATGTCAGTGAAAATGAGATCTGAGTTATTATGTGTTAAAAATTATATCAATATTTACATTAGGAGGTGGATAATAGTGTATGCACTATTGTATATAGTGCTAAATTTATGAAGTTTTGTTAACTCATAAAAAAAAGTGATAAGTGCAGAAAATGTGTTTAAAATAGGTACATTATGATTAGAGGCATGCAATAACTGCTGTAAACAAAGTTGTTTTTTGTGCGGGTAAATTATGATTAGTGGACAAGGGCATGGATTTGTTTATGTTAAGAAACTGTGATCTTTGGTTTTACTGTATTTTGAGAATTTTGCATTTAATCGTTACTTTTTTTACTAAAATTTTTGGATTACAAAAGAATTATGTGAAATTCAATAAATGAATTTACAATTTTAATCAATAATTAAAATGTATTGCAGAAGAGTATATATTAGTAGTAATTTTAATCAACATAAATCTCCTCCAATAGATGAAGGGTAAAAGGTGTGGTCGACTAGACAGTGTCGTATTCCCGAACGTTGCCTTACCCAAAACCAAGGGAAAATCCAACATTGATAAGAACAATAAATGAGAATAGTGGTGTCAATTAAAAGCTTCCAGTATACATTAATGATGAATCAGGCAACTGATGCCATTAGATAATATCATCATCACTACTAATGATTCCCTTGCTACAATGGTGCCAAAAACAGTTGCAACATTTCCAAAGGCTTTTTTGTCCCTGGCCATATAAGCAGGTCTAGAACTATTGAACTTAGACGGGGAAATGGGATGGTAAAAATAAGTCTTTGAAGTATTTAATAATTTTTAATTATATTTTAATTGAATTTCTAAATTTATATTCATAAAACACGGGATGAATTTGGAAAGTAAATATAATAAATTACTTTTAAAAATAATTAATGAAACACATAAATTTAAAGAGAGAGTAATTCTTAATTTAGCTTCTGTTTAAGGTGGTTGTAATTTTTCAGTTTTTAGTTTTTAAACTTGAATTTGAAAACAAAACTTGTTTTTAATAAAAGAGGATTAAAATCATTTTTATATTAATTTTTTAAAATCATTTTATCACACTTTGAAAATAGAAAATAAAAAATTTTTCTAATTCTAATTTTAAGTGCTCAGAAGTTATCTCACACCTTTCAATATTTTTCTCTATCCTTCTTCAACTTTTGCACCTCCTCCACCTTTGGGAATCATATGAGACAGAAGTCAATCAAACTTTGTGAATATGAATATTATATTCATTCTAGTATCCCAAAAATGATAAGGTGTCTTTCTTTTTTTTTTATTGGTTAACTGATTTTAGTTTATGAAAAAATTAATTCATTTTATTTTATTTTTTATGAGTTCTTATTTAGATTTATTTGAGATTATTGTATTTGATTGGTTTCATTTAAAGAACGTGATAAGTGTCACTATTTAATACATTTATATGAGAAAATTTGTGTCTTTTGTGCTTTACTGTTGTGAAAATTAGCAATTATTTTTTAATTTGAGACTACTTTTATTAAAATACATGTTTTAAATCTGGAAACAAATAGGGATATTTAATTTCAATTTTTATATGAATTTTAGGTAGCTCTAGAGCAAAAAGACAGTTAAGAAGAATCTCGCTCAAGCGAAAATATCTCACTTGAGCGAAAATATCTCTCGCTCAACATTTTCTCTCGCTCAACATTTTCTCTCAATTTTGTGTACATTTTCACTTGAGTGAAAATATCTAGCTTAAGCGAAAAGTCACTTAGGTCAATACGGAGAAATTTTAAAAAGGAGAGAGGGAAACGAAATTAGGTATCTTGGAAAGAAGAAAACCTATCTTGCAGTAGAGACGACTATTCCTTGAGGGATTGATTGAATGTAATCTATTCGAACTCAATTGTATTTTGGTGATGATTATATATTAATTCTCTTTCTTTACTTGTTCTTGGTATTTTCGTTTTATTCTTATTGTTGGCTTCTATATAACCAATAGATTCCTTATTTTTATTCTTATATATGATTGGAAAACATGTGTAAGAATTAGATCTGAATGGAAATATTTGATATATTGTAATGCTAGGAATAAATTTCAACGTATCAATTACCTAAGAGCATTCGAATTTAAAGCTGGTTAATTTTCTGGACAACTAAGGGACTAGTGTTTAGAAAATTATCTCTAGAATTTCATGCTTGAGGAATCAGTGTGAATGATTTAGAATGTGGTATCAAGAATAAGTATTGTGAGTATTGTATGTGATTTGAAATACAAAGTGCAAGAAAGTAAAATAGAATACGTTCAATCCTAAATTCATAATTGAAATTTTAAAAATCAAGTATTTGTTAAATCATATTCTGTTTGCCATATAGTTATTTTGAAAACCAAATCCCAATTTAAACCAATTATTTATCCATTGATTTATACTTAAAGAGATTTACAACATAAGAATTTTTATTGAAACTGTTTCTTGTGGGTATAACATTCGTACTTGAAAAAGTACTTTACTATAATTGAATCGGTACACTTGCCGAAGAAAAAAAAAATTAATAGAACAATTAACACATGTTTTATTTTTTTATACATATTGAATTTTTTATTTTTTATTTTTAATCATTAATTTTTGTTTTTTATTTTTTAAATGTGTTAAAAATAAATTCAGTATAAAATAAATGATAAATCAATTTATTACAAAAAAAATAGGATGAAGGAAAACCAGACCAATTTGATTAGAATCAAAATCAACTTAATCATAATTAATATTAAAATAATCATAATAATTAACAAAATCTATGATTGAACTCACTTTTGATATATTTTATAAAATAAAAAATAAAAATTGATAATTAAAAATAAAAGTAAATTAAAAATAAATTTTTAAAATATATTTAAAAATTAAAAACATATTTAATCTTTTAAATAATTATTTTGTAAAGATCATAACTTTATAAATTATTTTACAAAGGAAAAAAAAAAGACCATGTACTCACTATGGAAAATAGTTTTATATTATCATTTTACATAAACTATTATATATGATAAGTTTATTAATTTTTATAATAATTACTTTAAAAGTCATATTAATAATAATTTATAATTAAATAATTATGTAAAATTATTTTAAATTATACCATCAAACTTAACCTTTTTCTATAAATAACCAAACTTTATCTGTTATCATGTTATATTTTGTAGATTGAGAGTGATACAACTTATTGTGGTACTTTAAATTTACAAGAAGATAATTGTAATTCATAGTCTAGCATTGCTCAAAATACTGAACTTTTTAAGTTATACATTATCTTTCTAAAAAGTCTTCTGACTATAAGTTTTACTTGATAATTTATTCAAAGGAATATAAAAGTTTACATTGAATATTTGAAAAGGATCACGATTCAATCTCTTTATCTCGTCACTTTCATATTCACTTCATACTAGTTTAGATATATTTCTTAACATTTTGTCATATTCATCAAACTTGTCTTTGAACATCCACTTAGTTTCAATGACGTTATACTTTTAGTTTATTGAGCTAAAATACATTAGTTAGTTATAGTAAACTGATTTAGCTCTTTTGCATAACAAGAAATCGATGTTTATTATTAAGAGCTGCTTCAATTATCACTAGATTCTATACTGATATTATACTTTTAATATTTATAATTTATTTAAATATGTGTATGTAAAGAATTGTTTTTTAATTTTAGTAGTATATCATATCTAATTTCATTAAAATTGAGAATATTATTTATGAAGAAACTAGTGATATTGAAATTTTATTTTGAATTGTTATTTTGTTTAGTAATAATAATAATGCAATATTTGCCTGAAATATATATATATGATTAAATGTTTATTTTCATCAATGTGGCGAGTATGATTCTTAATTAATTATTTAAGCTCTTTAATTAATTAAAACTAATATGTTACATAAATGCATCTAAAATAAAACTTATAATGCCTTATTGACATTTATGTTAATTACTTGAAAGATATAAATATATATTATATATGAAAACATTTAATTATAAGTTGATTTTATTTATAGCAATGTATTTTAATTTTTTTGTTAATAAACAATGTTAATGAGATATATTTTAAATTGAATAATATTATCTTAAAAAATTATTATCATGTTATAATGACATTAAATGTCATTATCATAAGAAAAATATTTTTGCAATAATATTAAACATATTGATATAAAAAATATTTTTTTAAATAATAATAAATATTGTTCACATCACGTAATACATCCTCCAATAACAATTCATTCAAAAGCTTAATTGACTAAATAAGAAAGAAATTTAAGTTGACTGGACAACCGAGATTTTAATGCGACGTTGTAGACTTAAATTTTTATATATTATAAATAAATATGTAAATTGGTAGCATATCATTCAAGTGGTACACACCAATATTCTTCGTATCCACTCTTATCCTTTTATCCATTCTTATCCTTTTAGTACTTTCAATATGTTTTAAGTTTAGGTATTAACTTCTGCTTCAGTTTTCGATCAACAACAAAGTTATTTTGTGACTGTGACAAGTTTTGATTAAGGTAAGGGAAGGAGACTTTCATCATAACTTTTCAAGTAAGATTTTAATCATGGTTGACTTGATGGAGTGTATCCAACCCCATCTTATTCTGTTTTAAATTATTTTATTAGTGCTATCTATTTTAATTAATTAACTTTAATATTGTTAATTTTACTTTGACGTTCTAAATTTATCATAACAAAATATGAGTTAATTCTATCTACTGTTTCTTCTTAATTAAAATCAAGTTAATTCCTCCAATTCGTTTTTAGATTAGACATATATTGTTTGGAAAAATAAATTCTATGCTTAGCAAATTAAACTATAGTTTAATCGAGTTTAGATCTCTAAATATTTTTTTTCATTCTATCTTTAGTACCTACCATTAGATTTTTTTAAACATCAAAATTAAGTTGTTATTAATAGGTAAAAAATAAATTACATATACATTATTTAAAATTTTGTGAAACTGTACAAAATTTTCCTTTTTCCTGTTTTTTTTTTATTTTATTTTGAATATTAGTTTTTTATAAAAAGAAATTAGTCTCATATATAATGGATATCAGTGTATATATTTTAAAAATTAAAGAAATATCAGTGTAACGTATAAAAAGACATTAATATATATTTTTAAAAATAGAATAAAATAAATAAAATAATAATATAATTTTACGAAATTTTAAGTAATGTTTGTGTAATATAACCATATGTAAACTAAACATTAGCTACGTATAGGGTCTGAAATGTAGATTATTATCTTTCAATTCATACAACCTTCTGTTATTATCTATATTTATATTCTGCTTGGAAATAATAAATGAGTATCATAGGCAATTAAATAAATGTGTTAATGTTCATATTTTATAAGAAATAAACGGACTACTTTTGGTTTGTCTTATAGAAAAAATGAGCAATAAGGAAGATAAATTAAATTAGATGGGAAATTAGCTTAAATTTGTTGTCTTATTTATAAATAATAAATTCTGTATATGAGCTAAATAAAAAGTACCCCTGATGTAAAATAAACGTATAAAAATGGATCCATTTCTCTTTTTATATAATTCGTGTTCCTTTTCTTAAATTAAGAATTAAATTTTCTTTATTGGTAAGATGAAATTATATTTTTTTATGTCAGTTTGCGATACTAAAATTGAATGGGTAAATCATATCAATATTATTTGGATGTAAACAGAAAATAAGTAATTAAGAGATCTAATTCAGTTTATAAATTTCTTGATATTTAAATTTGATTCTAACATATAAAAACACAAAAAATAAGTAACAAGATTTAATATTATGTCTCTAAGAAATACAATCAGTATAAGAAGCTTTTAAAATTCAAACATAGTCTTTAGTACTCTTTAACAAAAAATTATACTTGAACAAATAGGAATTAAATTAAATTAAATTTTATTTTAAGAATTTAAATTGTGCTGTGTTGCTTATTTTTTAAGAATTCCAATTTTCTTTCATTTAGTAAAATTTTAAAGATAAAAGTATAAATTGTTATCTTTATAAGAATATATTGGATTGGAAATTGAATTTATGATTGGAAATAATTTGAATTACACGTGAATTATTAATATTTGATCAATGCAATCCTATAAATATTCATGTGACCATATGCATGACATTTTATTAATAAAAAGTCAAGTTACATTTGACCTATTAGTGGCAGAGTGTAAATAGAGGTTTTCTTTAAATGGGTTTTGGGACTAAATAGGTGATCAAGAGGGTGACTCCCTTATGTCGAACTACCCATAGCAACACTAATTCATTCTAACCACTACACAATTCATAATTGATTATTGAGATACTTAGGTACAATTAATGGTTTCTAAGTGTTACATCCCAATCATTCCTCTAGATTAAAATAATTATTCTTCCATGGAGATCAAATTATTTGGTCCCTGTGTATCTCATTCTATAATTATGTGATTCAGATAATTAATAAAACAATTATGCTTGCATCATTTATTATTTGTATTGTTATGTCTGTTTTAAGTTTTTATATAATATTTATCCTCACTTCTTCTGTGTTTTTATGGTGGATTTTGGAATAAAATTTATGAAAATAAATAAAAGGATAACAAACCAGTCTTTGGATTGCTCACTGCTCTTATATAAGCAGTGTTTTCAGGTTCTAATTGGAAGATAGATGCAGTGAAAAATATTGTGACATTATGATGACAAGCTACTTCTGCCATTTCACTTTCTACAATTCAGGATCTGTTTCTCAATGATGGAGCTATAATTGTTACCTTTTTACTTGCATCTCTCAACATTTCAATCCTTTTATCACTTGCCTGGTGAGAAAGAAGACTAGGCTATATATAATAGGAGGAAGAGTAAATAAATAAGACATTTTTCCTTTGTCATGGGATGTAGTTGTGAGTAAGAGTGGACGTTATACTAAGTTATGTTTTGAATCCTTAACTTAAGTATGGTTATATTTGTTCTATTTACATT
The DNA here is from genome assembly GCA_026544285.1 of Pachyrhizus erosus. Classification (NCBI taxonomy): domain Eukaryota; kingdom Viridiplantae; phylum Streptophyta; class Magnoliopsida; order Fabales; family Fabaceae; genus Pachyrhizus; species Pachyrhizus erosus. The sequence goes on along the minus strand of JAMLFT010000039.1, from coordinate 25,093 downwards.
GCCTTAATATTTAACATATTCTACTTAAATTTTAAAACCAATCTCAATATTATTATTATATGTGGAATAGTTTGATTATCAAAAATAGTTTTTAATTGTTTACAAATTTATCTTGTGTTAATAAGTGATATTCAAATAAAAAGGTATAACAAAAATTTATGCAAGTTTATAACTTAAAGGGAATTTATAATTCTAACTTGAAATATACAAACAAAACTATTTTAGATGTGACTTCTAAGCCTGGTTTTTCTAAAATTTTGGAGAAAGTTAAATTAAAAACAATATATGATTTCTAAATAAAAGAAAATAAACAATAATAAATTGAAAATGAAATATTGATAAAAAAATGTTTAACATTTAGTTGGTAACAAAGCAACATTCCAGAAGTGACTGTGAAGATCGACTAAGCTTTTGATGCATTTAAATATAATTTATTTGATAAATGGCAGCTGGAAGAAGAAATGTTGAATTGACAGAAATTATACAAGCTATTAGGATATGAATATAATTTTATTAAGAAGAGAAATTTAAAGGAATCAAGTTTGGCCAAAGAATAAAATAACTAAAGTTAAAGTTTTACGTCTATTAATAAAAAAAATATTATTAATTTTATAAAATAAAAAAAAAGTCTCATATATAGATAAAAGAATCACATATATAAGTAAAAAAAACTTAATATATAACTCTCTTTTAAAATAATAATTTTTTTAAAAAAAAGTTTTTTAAGTCTCAATCACTATTGCATTAGTTTTGAAAGGACTAAATGACCTCTTGAATCCCCAACATTGATTAAGTTTAGAAGAAATAAACTCTCAGAATTTATTGAAGGATATAATTTGAAAAAAGCTTAATTATGAATTCAAGAGATGTAGAAATATTTCGTGCTATGAATTGTCTTGATCACTGAAAAATAACTTGTGTTGTTTTTAGTTAGTAGAAGTCAAATATTGGTGGAATAACATGAAGATTGTTGAAAGAAGGAATAATAGTTATCATTTAGGAGATATGTAACATTGTGTATGTGCGCGCCAAATATTGGTGGAATAATATGAAGATTGTTGGAAGGAGGAATAATAGTTGTCACTTGGGAGATATTTAACATTGTGTGTGTGCGTCCACGCGCGCGTATCAACGTCATTACGGAAATTTCAAGAATAATTTAAATTAGTAACATGCAGGAGACATGAAATTTAATTAAGATAGGAATTTCTCGTATATTTGTCAAATGATAGGGTGTGTTGTAAGTTGATTGGTAGGAAACTTGTGTGTAATTGTGAATCTTGAAGAACGAGATATTAATGGTCACCCTAGTAACATAGACGAGTATGATATTGTAATAATGAGACTAAGACATGATGATCTCATTCATGTGATAGTCGATGAAGGCTACGTGTGGCCTTGTAAAAGTCATCATTGCCAAATATTCTATCGGAGACTCAACTGCAATGGTGATTGGAGGTAGTTGTCAAGCGTCATGTTAGAAATTGTGTGAGAGAAAATTAAGATTGGAAATTGCATGGGTTGATTATAGTATGGTACCTAAGAAATATCCATAAACTCTTAGAGTCTTAGGGGTAGTATAAGGTATCAATTTGTGACAACTCTATAGGTGGAAGGACTTACGTGATTGACTTGACATCCTTGACAGATACGGAACATTACCATAATTGGTTGAGAGTACCCTGATTAGAGTATCAGACAACGTATGTCCTCCCAATCGTCACCCGAAAGTAAAACAATAATGAAAGTGTGTTGTGTAAGTCCTTTGTGACTTGGAAGGTCAAGAGGCAATGTGGGCCTAAATTGTGAATAATAGTGAAGTAAATAAGATGTTATAATGAGAAATGAGGATGAGAGAACGAGTGTTATATTTGTGATTGTATGGCTATCCAGAAGATGGAGGACTCAATCCTTACATCGATTTTTTTTTTCAGATTCCAATGGCGAGGTTCTATCAACCAATATTCCGCCTGGCAGTGCAGTCTATGGATGGTTGATGAGTCCATGACCCATTATTTAAGGAGGATACGTTCATAGGTTCGGTGTATTTTACATTTCTCCTACTAGAAGACACCCCTTACGAAAGACTCGTCCATGTTGATCTCACAATCATCTTGATCTAGGTTCTTGCTCCTAACTACACCTATGCTTCAACCACTTCATCCACATCATCAGGATCTACTCTTCTCGACCTAGCAATGAATATCGATATGGCTAGACCTTCAGGTGAGGCTACCTCTCCTGCTAGTGTACTTCTAGATTTCGCTTTTCCTCCTTTCAACCCACGTATGATGTACAGATTCCTACTATTGAGACATATGATGGACTATAGCGTGACTCAAGTGACTTCTTCTAAAAAGGAGTTGGCCCCCACAAAAACAGAAAATCGGGATCAGGAGGAGGATTCTTCTAAAGAGGAGGATTCATTTTAGGGATTAGCATAAATGGAGACAACAATGAACAATTATTAGGATACATAGATAGGATTTACTTCTCCTACTCATATTAGGATACTATTAACTAGTATACTAGATCTTATCTTCTTTTGTATATGAGCATTTGTAAATCCTTTTTTGAAAAACTTTATTTTTTTGCAAATCCTTAACTGTATATTGGTATACTACTGATTTAGTTGCTAGTGATAGTTAAATGTGAAAATACACCAATGTATTTTATCTTAATTAAAGTTCAAGTTGAAATCTACATCTATCGTTGCCAATAGATTTACTATATTTCTGCTACACTTAATTAATTACTTGGTAGTTTTCTGATTCAAAAGTGAAACACTTGCAAAATAATTGGATTTTGTATAGTTTTTCTTGAACCAAAAAGAGAACCTTTCTATACATATGTAATTGTTTTCCTAGATTCTTGGGAATCATTGAGTGTGTCTAATTTGAATTGACCTTACTTTTAAGTTAATTAATATGGAATTGTGCTAAATTTTTGGATGTTACATTTCCTTTCAATTAAAGAAATTTATATTTTGAATAAAACAATTTAAAATAAAGTTTTATTTATTAAAATGAAGTTTGGTTTGAGATGTTACATAGTGCTTGCAATTCAGATTCATGGCATTGGAAAATGATTTTTAGACATAGATTTACTGGAATAATGAAAAACAAGTTAGGATTTAATTTTTATTTTGTTAAAAAGGTCTATGTGTTAGCTTCAAGGTGTAAAAAAAACAACTTTAATCCCTCATAGGAAGCCCCCAAAAAGTGAAAAACACTTAATCATGATCAATGTGAGTGAAAATTGAGTCTATCATCTTAAATGATTTTTAATAACTTTGGTAAACTTTTGTTTGGATATTAAAAAGATATTATAAAAAATAGACTTCAAAGTCTTTCAAAATATGTAAAAATATCTTAGATTAATAATTGTTTACTATTTTTACTTTGATGAAACTTTCAGCCTAGTTATTGGATAGTGGTTAGGTTTAAACAAAAAGAAAATGTTTGTGAGTTTTTTTGTTTATTTTAAGTGAATGTTTTTACTAAAAAAATATTTTAATAAAATAATTATAAAAAATTATACAAATTGAATTAGAAAATTTATTTTATATCTCTAGAAAATGTCCTTCTTAACAATGCAGATAAATCTGTAATTTTTCCCAAATCAGATCTTATGATTTCAACTGCCAACCAAATACCAACAGATGCACAAAAGCATACAAGTATGAATTACAGCTTGATAAAAGGCCAAACAATCATAATGAGAAATTTTAAGACCTCGATCAACGACGTCAACTAATGGGGGAAATAACATGCTCAAGAAGAGGGGGAAACTGTCGTTAAATTCTTCTGTATTTTACTGCTTTCCAGATTTGCCTATCAATTTTGAAATTCTTAATTGATCCCGTGATTGCGAAATTATATTTGAAAAGTCAATAAACCGTACGGTATTAACGGTTTAAAATACTGCACATTAAAATCTACAATGATGTGAAGTGGGTCATAGGCAAGGAGGCAAGCCAAGAGGTAAGACCAAATAGTAAGACTTAGAGTAACGTGATTTCAACTCCATAACTGTAACTGTCTTATTAAACCCAACCATCAGTCAATTTTTTTCAGTGCAAGTGTTAAGAAGATGAATAAGCTACATCTACTCCTAGATTAGGATAAAAGAAAAGAGAAAACTAAATTATAAAATAAAAACAGATATTTCATTAATCATCTGATTTCTTTAGAAAAGGGAATACATATACCTAGTCCTAAGTGATGCCAATCAATGGATATTAATTATCCATATGTCAATATCATCTTATTTTAACTTAAATAAAAATAAAAATTACATTTTATAAAATAAATATTTAACATCATCCTATATAATCTTTTAACCATTTAAATTTCAGAGCATATATGAGCTTTCCCGGGCCCACTTTCCTAGGCTCAACCTATAACATTGACACTCGCTTCACTTTGGACCTTGCCCTGAACCTTAGAAAATTCTTTAAGGACACTGATTGATAGAGGAATGGACGCTGGTGACTGGTGCAGGAAAGTCTTTTGAGTATTATAAGCATCCAATGGTTGATGATGAGAGCCACGGTTAAAAATAGATGAATAATCAGAGAATGCCGGGACAATTCTCAAAGGCCCAGATCACGTGGCTAAAGAAGTTTGTTTGGAGAATTAGGTGATGGTTGGAAGGGTTCAGATTTCTTCGAATCTAACCGTCGAAGATTAAGCAGAGAGATCACCCCTTTGGTATCCGAAGAAGGGTAACATTGTATAGGTGCAAGATTCACTTGTTGAGGAGGGAAATTGTGCAAGAACGAAGTGAAAGCCTTTTTGCTGGAGAAAATTAAAATACTAGCTGGTTGGTTGGGCGATGGATATGTGTGGGAGAATTGGGGTTTGTTAGGTGCAGTGGGGAATGGTTGAGAGAGGGTGATTGAATTTGAAGGGAATGGGGGGGCGGTGTTTGTGAAGGTTATGGGAGAGGGAAGCGTAGTGTTAAGGATGGGGATATGTGCGGGTAGGGGTTTATGTGAGAGAGATGCGCTGTTGGTTGGAGGGTGAGGTGTTCATATGGGTAAGAAGGAAAAGGGTTGATTGATGAAAGAAATGGATGGGTATGTTGGGAAAGGGTGGAGTACTTGGGCAAAGTGTTGGGTGCTGCCGGAAAAATAGGTTCTTGATGGTGTGGGTTGCTGTTTAAGGGACCCCATTCGTTCTAGTAATGCAGTCATTGTAAAATCCAAAGATTCATGATTGGTGTCAAAAGCTTGCTCGAGAGTGGAGCAGTGATAATCTTGGATTTGTTGGAAGTTGTCAAGCTGAATTTGGAGAGCTCTCAACTGATTGATGATGATGGGGAGGCAGTCCTCCATGGGAGAAAGAGTAAGCACTATGAAAGCACCAATGTTAAGAAGATGAACAAGCTACATATATTCTTAAATTAAGATAACAGAAAAGAGGAAACGAAATTATAAAATAAAGAATACTATATTTCGTTAATTGTCTGCTTCCTTTAGAAAAGGAAATACAGATATATAGTCCCAAGTGATGCCAATCAATAGATATTAATTATCCATGTATAAACATCGTATTATTTTAACCTAAATAAAATTAAAAACTACATTTTATATCCTATATAGTCTTTTAACCATTTATTTTTTAGAGCATATTTGGACCTTTCTAGGCCCATCCTAACAGCAAGCAAATTTATTGAATTTGAAACATATGTCCACAGAATAATTGAAACAAATCAATGTTAGAATCACACATGATTGCAAAGAAATTCAATTTGCACATAAAGTCTCAACAATCAACAAAAAGCAATTACTCTGGCTCTGCCAAGGTAAATAAATATGTGTGTGCGTGTGTTACAAGTGTACGATTAGTCAACCATGGATAATATCCATGTTATTTTGAGCAGATATCTGAAGGAATTTTACAAGATCTACAAATAAAAAGATAAAGAGTTAGGATTAGGAAGGCTAGGAAAGATTTAATGCTTACCTCCCTACGTAAAACTAAAAGAAACAGCTCAATTCAGTTTTTATAATAAAATTCATTTGCATAGTAATTTCTCAGAAAGGTGGTTCATATCAAGAATATTTGAGACAAGTTTCAACAAGACACCCTCACAATCTTCAGAAGTTCCTCAGCACAACCTTCTACGAATAATTATTACAAGATCAAGAAAAAAAGAGCTTTGGAATGGCAGCTAATAAATCAGCCATTAGATAACCAGAGTGATGATAGATAGCCAGAATCTGTGTCATTGTCATATATGCAAATCATAAGCAGGACAGCAACTGTCCAGAGAGAAGAACAGCACTCTATCTGATGAAAAGCACAAAATGGTCACATTTACATCAGTTACCAAGTTTGCCCTAAAAGTCTCATAGGAAAATCTGCATGAACAGCTGGATGAAGCCCAGTAAACAACTTGAACAGCATCATGCTGAGGAACTGAACCTGCAAAATACAAGTACCAAAATAAACTGCAGGGGAGGGGGAGGGGAAGGGGATTATATGGAGAGTAACCAGGAAGGTCATTTCAGTAAATGAAAGCTGATTTTATTAGAAATATTAAATGTATGTACAAAAGCCTTTTTTCTGATTTGTAAGAGCTACAACCAGGATACAATGTTTGCTAACATATAATCACTAGGAATACTAACTTGTACCTAGAACAAAAAGATCTTTACAGTGGAAGTAGTGAACTTCAACGTGAGCAAAATTCAAAACAGTTGGGTAGGTCATTGAAAACAGCTTGGAGAAGGAAGTCTACCAAAGAATATATATATATATATATATAACCTAATTGAAGACAGGATTAGCCATAAAACCGTCCTGTGTAGCTAGTCATTTCTTGAAGGTACTTTGTTTCCTTTGTCATTGGTATAATGAACAGTACTATACAAAGAAGGCAGTTTCAAACCATCATATTCAAATCTGAAAGGTCATCCATTGGAATTTCAAGACCCATAAAGTCATGATCTTGCAATCCATCATCATCAATATTCAACCATGAACCAAGATCCTGACCTTGGTCACCAAGATCATCAGGAACACCAAGCACATCCATTCCAGGTAGCTGCAGGTTGGACAAATCAATAGGTTCATGGTCATCAAATTCACCCATGCCAAACTCATCTTTCACCTTAGCAGTGCTGTTAGGAGGCATTTCATTAGACTTTGAAACAGAAGGCAAAGCTGTTTTAGGTTTCTCCGATAGCTTCCCAAGGAGGCCATTTACAGAAACAGAATGCTTAGTTGCTTTCTGCTTAGGCTTTGTTTTGAGTTTCCTTTCTCCCTTAGCACTAGATAAAGCTGGCCTACCAACTTTGGTAGTTCCATTTCTGGATAGCACTTCTCTGCTCTGCCCTTTTCCATCTCTGTCTCTCTCGCTCCTCTTTCCTTTTGTACTATTTGATAGAGAACTTCCAATGGCTGATGGAGCACTTGAACTACCAATGGTACCACTTGAACTACCAATGGTACCACCAACATCATCAAGGGACAATTCCCTTTTCTTCACCCTGTTTGACCATAGATCTTCCTTCCCACTGGTTTGTTCAGATGAACCATTTGTAGCAGGAAGAATATCTGATGAACTGAGATCTTGATTATTCATATTCTGACCAAATTGTGATGGGTTCTGCTGTGAACCCATGGAACCTGCAGATAGAAAACCATGAATTAAACATCAAATTCCAGCCTGTAGTACTCGGGAGAAAAAGAGGGGGGAATGGAACTTGATATAACAATTTATATAAAGAAGGGCCTCTAATCATCTGTCCCTTCCCTATGCCCCCAATCCTGTACCCAAAAAAAATATTGGCAACTAAAACAAAAATTACACCTCTTAGCTGGCAGTACTTTTTGCTTTAGTTGGCAGTATTTTATTAGACAGGATTGAGGACGAAGGGTTCAAGTCCACAAGAAGATGGCATATAAAGTTAAAGCAATCTGAGAAATTTGGCTAAAATGCTCATACAGAACACAGCTAAGGTAGAAAAAATATATTAGAATATATATTCAAGAAGCAAATGAGAATGATACCAGTCTTTGCTTCCAGAGAAAAGGAAGAAGCATAAGGTTTCGTGGATTCAGCCACCATGCCATCTAATTGCCGAACAATACTTAGCTGGGAAGAAGCAGCAAGGAACATATCCTTATAAAAAGGCTCATTGAAGCAGCTCTTGCCTGTATCTTCAAATTGATGACATCGTTCCAATGTTCGTTTAACAAATCCCAATGCAGCTTGCTTAGCAATTTTGCTGCTTGCATTTTTCCCACCTGATGGGCTAGGACCCCAACAAGCCTGTCAATCAATTATTGTCAATTCACTCAGCCACAAAACCTATTTATAAAGTAGAGAACAGTTTCTAATATGATAGTATCATCTATTAATGCAATGAAGTATTCAACTTTTCTTCCTAGACAATTTAAATTATTTCATACAAGATAATAAGGCTGGAGTTTGGTTTCTCTGTAAAAGTAAACAACACTAAAATAAGAGTAGGTAAAAGATGTCACAAGTCTAAATAAAAAAGGCTGAGTATGACATGGTTGAGAGTTGTCATTTTTTCATGCCATTGTCACCTCAACACCCCATCCAAGTCTTATTAGGATATTAAGATCACAAACAACTACATGTGTATGATACATTCTGGCACCTGCAGTTAAGGCTACTCACACTACTACACAACAGAACATGGTCATATACGGGTGTCCTTTCTACTTCCTCCATTCTTATACCTGGATAATGAGTGATAGACCATGTCCCAACTCTAAATACTATCCATTACTCTTGTATAAAGATCCCCAGCCTTTTCAACTATTGTAACACAATTCTTGGACTAGGAGATAGTTGACTAGAATGTAAAAATTTTATTCAAAAACTGTAAACCTGATCATATACAAAAAGTGATACTGAATAATAAGGTTACCATGTATTTCTCATAAGCCATCATGACGAGTTTGTCAAGAGCATTTTGTTCAAAATCCCTGTTAATCAAGATATTTATTTCCATTCAGAGCCATGAGCCACAAAAGTTAAAATTGAGTAAATAATCAGGGAATAAATGGTAGACATTTACCTTTCTTGAAGTTCTTTTGTCACTGAAGCAGATTTAAATAATCCATCTAGCAAGCATTTCCTCTTGGACATCTACAATACATATGAAAATAAAATCAAAAGGTGAATTATGTAAGATCAAAATAACTTCATTAGGTTCTATATTATATCTATAAATTTTCTGAATCTTAACCTGATCTGTATATTTACATTATACTTGGAAAGCAACATGTAAATTTTCTGATAAGTTACATAACAGATAAAAAAAACAAAGCATTGGGGGAAGAACATTTAGATGAGTAACAGTTAGAAAATTATAGCTTGGCTTCAGCTTCAGTTGGTACCTGTCCTTGGTAATGCTCCTCTAACCTAGTGATATTCTCGCAAATTCCTTCATCATCTGTTTGCAACATTTCAGGCTAGAAAAACAAAAGTAAAAACAATAAGCACCATACTAATCAACAGTAGATTTAACAGTAACAGACAGAACATCATGAAATAAATTCTTTAGGTCTATTGAAGAATAGACCGCTGAAGGAACTACAGAATAAACTAGAACAAAATAGGTTAATCATATCTGATATTGATTCGTCATAGTTCCCCAATATTGGGATTTCATGAGAAAGAGCATAAAAATTCTTAGGAAAGTAAGCTAACCACTGATTCTGTGGAAATTCCAATACTTTGAAGCTCCAAAAGAAGCTTTTCATTCATACCCAAGGTGGCATATTGCAAATCTGAACAGGTCAAGGTAGGCATATTCTGGCTTGAATTTAACCCAGTTGATGGGATATCAACTATATCACTTTCAGTCTCATCATGCCCTGACTTCCTAGTTATCCTATAACCGCTGTATACAGCATGACAAGCAAGATGAGAATTAGATCGAGAATGGTGATCCAAACTGCTCAAATCCAACTCTCCATCAGCCTCAGATTCAGTATCACATGCATCAAACTTGATATCTTCAATTTCACTGCCATACTCCTCTGAAATTAAAGCAGATATTAGCCTTTGATAGAGGGGAATTCCATTAGAATCTCTTTTATCTAGTTGTAACTGCTCTGCTACAATTCTAGCACCCATTTGATCACCAGGTTCAAAATCTCTTTGACAGCCAGTTAACCCAAACCCATTAGCAACAGCTTCATAATCATCTATATATGAAGGAACTGGAGTTGGCATCAATCCACTTGATTCAAGATTTATCTGAAAGATGAATGAATTATTAAAGAAATTTAAATAATTTATTCCCATGATAGGTATGTCTAAGAAACTCAGATCAATAAAATCATGCTTTAATCATCAGTATTATTGGAAAAAAACCCAAGTCCCATATCGGCTAGAGATAGTGTCAAGATAAAGTATATAAGAGGAAAACCCTCACTCAATAAGCTAGCTTTTGGGGTTAAGTTAGGTCCATAACCCATATTTCTAAGATTGGGAGGTCTGATAACAGTCCAATAGCAGGTGGCATGATTAGTCCAACAACATATTGCTAGGAGAGGCTCTGATACTATCTTAGAAATGTGGGTTATGAGTCTAACTCAACCCTACAAACCAGTTTGTGAACTTCACACTCGAGATGTCCAATCCTTGACGTAACGCATCGACTAGCAATTAGGCCAAATTAGTGTATATAAGTGGGGGACAACCCTCACCTTACAAGCTAGTTTTGTAGGATTGTGTTAGGCCCATAACCCACATTTCTAAGTGTTGGGCATGAAAGGGTGTATTGGAAAAAATCCAAGTCCCATATCAACTAAAGATAATGTCAAGATAAAGTATATAAATGGAGGGCAACTCTCATCTTATAAGCTAGCTTTTGGGATTAAGTTAAGTCCATAATTCACATTTCTAAGAAGTATTAATAAAACTAAAATTTATACAAGATTGATTGGGAATTTTATAATATATATTGAACCATTTGTGCATGCATGCATATAAGGAATAAACATAACAGATAATATAATGGCCGTAGTTCCATATAGAATCAGGACATAAAAACATTTATAGTAAAAACAATAAATTTTAACTCGAGAATAATCAACCAAAGGATGCATTAGGGCTACAATATCATGGACACCAGCACAAATTTGAAGCATTGGTAAAATACCTTTTCTTACATCTGAAAGCACCACTATTGACTCTTAAAAAGAAATGTGAAATAACTGTCACTCATAATCACCAATAGGGAAAAAAATTAGTACCTTCTGTTTCCAGTAAGCAATATCCTCCTCACTTATCAAACCAAAGAAAGGCTCCATCTGCCTCCAGAATTGGCTGGAAAAAGCACGGGCTGCAGTAAAATAAGAAAAATACAGAACTACACTATCAGATAAAAAGTATTTAGGCTACACAGTTAGATAATATTTAGTAATGTTCATACCAGAGTTGATAACACCCTTTACAGCAGCCAATAATTCTTTGTGTCCATCTTCTGACCCAACTAAAACAATGAACCCAAACGTGATTAATGATATACTTGTATTATACATATGAAAAGTTGAGAACACTCTTCTTTTCTAGAAGCTGAAACTAGTACCAAGAAAATCTGCTGATGCACTAATTGCTGTATGTTTTTGACGTGCATATGCCTTACGATCAGAAAGTTTCCTGGTTGGTGGACGACCAGCCCTGCTGCATGGAACTCAGAAACATTAGCTTTATTCTGTGTGCCCAAACAAATTGTCAAACCTAAGCAATAGAAGTTTTTTTTAACCTTTCACTTTTCTCAATTCCTAGTCTTGAACTTCTAAGTTGCTTTACAGTCCCTATATGTCCAAGTTTCTCAGATGTCATTGGCCTCGACGACCTTGCAGCAGGAAAATTGCGTCCTGTCCTTCCTTGCCTCCGATCACCATCTCCATGTTCTTCCCCAGACACAAGCTTATTTTTTCTTGTTGGAAGGACCAAGGTAGAAACCTTTTGAACATTTTGTCCAGCTTTCTGATCTACCTCCTCTGGTTTCCTGCCCTTCTCTTTTGGTTTAATCTCAGCCACCCCTGACTCTTCACTTTCAGATAAGGCAGCTGAAGTTGAAGAATCACCTTTTAATTTAATTTGCTGAGGAGAATTGCCACCCAAACGTCTGACAAATCCCAACCCAAGATCATTACCATTCACATCAGATACAGAATCTAAAGCAGGGGAATCATCATTACTTGACACAATGGGCACAAAATTTGTTCTTCTGGCAGTACGAGAGCTCTTTTGTGGCCTCTGCCAGTGGACAACAGGTGGGGAAGATGATCGTGCCGATGCCATACGCTTGCGATTGTTCATGCCAACACTGGAAGGAGGCTTGGTGGTACAATGTGAGGGCTCCCAATCATTAGGAACAGCTGCTCTATGGACACAAGGTGACAACTTTGGGGCAACTCCTAAACCAGATCGTGGCGCACGAATATGTGTGTTTATTTTTGCACTTGAATTAGGGCTCGCTGAATTAAATTCATCACGAACAGTTGCCCTGGGTATAGAACAATGGTGGAGACAATTATATCAGTTATAGATTACATAATTTATAAAGACAGTTAATTTATTAAGACAATTAGAAAATTATAAAGGAAGAGCATGATAAGAAATCATCCTTCAAGAAAATAAGAAGTAAACAATGAACAATAAACATCAACATAATAAAGCTACCCCATCCTTCCTCATATTTGTAAGGGATACCCCTTTACAAAGACGATGTGCTTTACATCATATGCAAGTCAAATACCTAATCTAATCAGAAAGCAATTGCTTATCTCAAAATGTCTAATCAATTATAAATTATAGGATACATATCACAACAAAGAAAAGAGCTATGAATGTTAATCATAATACATTATGATCCATAACAGAAATGGAGCAAATAAACAAAACCATCAAAACAAGGAAATCAAGGAGAAAGTAACATGAAGGGAAAAAAAAGGTTTTCAAAGATAAAAGTAATTTTCATTTTGAAAGAAATAAATTATAATAAGAAATGAGCTCCACAGTTTGCTTACTTGTTAACAGCTCTAAAATTCACTCTTTCCTTATCTGAATTAACAGGACGATCCCGCCTATCATTGACAGAAGAATTATTTTCTAGATCACTTCTTGAGGTAGAGACGCGTATGCCCAACCCTATTTGTTGAGAGACACCATCTGATTTTCCAGCTCCAGCAGTTCCGTTAGAAACCCCTGACCTAAACAAAAGATACGTGAAAGTATTATACAATAGCCTATTGAAGAAAGATCATCAAATAGGAATTAGAAAAAAGAAAAAAGAAAAAAAAAACATCTCATTACATGATATCTTCCATCATAGATCCTTGAAATCAGAGAGAATTTAGCACAATTCCTCACAACTATATTATCTTGTTACTTCAGTTACAGATGGTTTGAAGACTTTCACCATTTAACACAATGTGTAGAGAAAAACCCCTATTGTTCACTCATTTAACACATTATGTAGATAAAACCCCACCGACTCACTCATTTATTTTCTTTCATTTTCATCTTTGTGTTATAACTATAAAAGGAAGATATTCAATAGAATTGCCATTGATAGGATAAGGGAGTTATATCTATCCTAACACGTAGTATGCAATTCTTAGCACCAGTAATAAATTGCAAGTATGTAATAAGGATACTAATGAAACAAGTAATTTAAAATTTTAATTTGCAAAATAAATGTTTACAATGAATGAGTAAAGGCATTGTTGTACATTGTGATATTGAATGTAAACTCTAAAGCACAAACTTTTAACAATAATTGTTTATACAAGCTGCTCCATTAATCTACATATTGGCATTGGATAAATAAGATATAAAGATCAAAGAAATAATCAATAATTACATGTCTGTCTTAATTGCACTTTTGGTCTCCCAAGCATAGCAATTCTACAATTTTAGTCCTTCAAATTCCAATTGTGCCAATTGGGTCCCCCAAGTATCACAATTATACAATTTTAGTCCCTCCATTTAATAAACCAACTCATTATTGTTAATATATATGAAATAATATATATGCCTAAGGAACTAAAATTAAACAATTGTCCAATACAAATTTTATCGCACGACTATACATCCAGCTATACTATATGGTAATGAATATTAGGCTTTAAAGGAATAATATGAGAGAAAAGTGGAGTAGTAGAAATGAGAATGTTAAGATGGACGTGTAGCATATAAGAAAGGACAAAATACGAAATGACTAAATATGAGAAAGATTGGTAAAACACCCATTGAGGAAAAAATTACAAAAAATCGGTTAACATGGTTTAGACATGTATTGAGAAGGCTACCAAAGGCCCCAATTAAAAAAGTAGATTCCATGATTTTTAGTCCTATGAAAAGGAGAAGAGAGAGACCATAAAGAACGTTAGAGAAAATTGCCAAGGGAAATCTCAAACTAAATAATATTCCTGAAATGTTGGTTTTTAACCATGTTGAATGGTGTTGTGTCGTCCATCTAGTCAACCTCTCCTAGTGGGATAAGATATTGTTCTTGTTCTTGTAGTGATACATAGGGGACCCAATTGACACAATTGATACTTGGGACACTAATATTACACATTTGCAATACCTGAGGGTTCCAATTGACACAACAAAAACCTAAGAAACTAAAATCACACAATTGTAATACTTGGAGAACCAGAAGTACAATTAAGCCAAAATGTCTATACTTCAATTTGGTCTCTAGATAGGGGAGGGGGGAACCCCATATTTTAGTAATAGATTTACAAACATTTTTTTTTTGTAGGAACCAATTTGTAGAGCTATGTAGGAACTAAAATGAAAAATGTGTTGGGTATAGAGACCATATTTTTAATTTAACCAAAGTCTATTTATTTAGTGCTACATAAATTAAAATCTAGACATGCATAATGGGGTAGAAAATTTATTGATACATAAATATACAAACAGAAAAAAGTAATAAGTAGATATTCCCTTTATACGCATCTTGATACTTCCCTAAATCTTCAAACCTTTTAATTTTTTTTTTGTTTTTACTTCTCATTTCCAGATTTAAAAACCACATTCATTTATTTATCATTCTACTTGCTAATAGTTAAAATTTGTATCATTTGGTGAATGATTTATAGCATATGTACCCATATATATACAAGTAAGATGCTATCAGAAAGAAACTAATCTTGATCCTACAATTTTGGATTAAGTAAATTATCTTATCAAAGGCTAATAATAAGGAAACTAAATATCATATTACAATCAAGTTATATATATATATATAAGCTTACAAAATATAGATAAAAGAAGACAAGGGTCTTAGTCAAGTAAGATGCATTAAGGATGAAAAACGGAATGTTTTGGTCATAAATCAAGACATCAAAGAGAGAAGGGAGAATTACCTTTATAAGCTTTTCAATGATGGACAAAGTTCAAGTACTTACATGGAGGGGCTAGAAACCTAAGAGGATGAAAGAAATTTGGTTTATTATTGTAGAATTTGGATTGGAGAGGTTAAAGAGCTCATTTAAAGGATGGACAAGGGTAAAGCTATTGGCCCAAATGGGATCCCTATAGAAGTTTGGAAGTGTATGGAAGAGCAAAGTTTCATTTGGCTCACTAAGCTTTTCAAAGAAATTTTGAGATCTAAGAAAATATCGGACGAATGCAAGAAGAGCACTTTGGTCCCAATTTTTAAGAACAAAAGAGACATCCAAAATTGGATACAATACAGTATGATTATATATAGGAAAAGATTGGTGTAGCGCCTACTAAAGAAAAGATGACAAAAAACCAGTTAAGGTGGTTTGGACATGTACAAAGAAGGTTACAAGAGGCACTAGTTAGAAAAGTTGATTGTATGATTTTTAGTCCTGTGAAAATGAGAAGAGGAAGACCAAAGGCTTAACAACATACATAAAATAATATTTCTAACACTTCCCCTCAAGCTAGAGCATATAAATTGTATGCACCAAGCTTGGAACAAATAAATTCTATCTAAGGTCTTCTTAAAGACTTAGTCAAAATATCTGCTAGTTGATTATTAGAGCTAAGGAATTCACTACTAATTTCCTTGGCCAGTAGTTTCTCTTGAACAAAGTGTCAATCAATTTCTATATGCTTGATTCTTTCATGGAACATAGGATTGGAGGCAATATGAAGTGATGTCTGATTATCACAATACAAACTCATATGCTGAACTTCACAAAATTTTAGTTCTTAAAGGAGTTGTTTTATCCACACAAGTTCACAAGTGGGTGAGGCCATAGCCCTATACTCAACTTCTACACTAGATTCAACAACAACATTTTATTTCTTGCTCTTCCAAGAGATCATATTTCCTCTTATGAAAACACAATATCCAATATTAGACCACCTGTCTATAGGAGATCCTGCCCAATCAGCATCACAATACCCACAGACCTAGGGGTTCCCTTGTCCTCATATAGCAATCCTTGTCCTAGAGCCTTTTTGATGTATATAAGAATACGAAGCATTTCATTCCAATGATCAATGTAAGGAACTTGCATAAATTGACTAACTCCAACAACAAAAGAAATGTTAGGTCTAGTAATTGTAAGGTAAATAAGTTTACTAACTAGCTCCTATATCTTTCTGGAACCGAGAACAGTTCACCTTGTTTTGCCATTAATTTTTTATTTGGATCCATAGGACTACCAGTGGGTCTATAATCAACCATCCCTATCTCTTCCAGGATATCTAAAGCATACTTTCTCTGTGAGATGACAATGTCTTCCTTTGATTGAGCTACCTCAATACTCAGAAAGTATTTAAGGCAACAAAAATCTTTCGTCTAAAAATGATTAAATAAGTGCCTTTTCAATTGGGAAATTTTATCAATATCATTCCCTGTAATAACTATATCATCAACATAGACAATTAGATAAACACATTTCCCAAAAGAAGAATGACAATAAAAAATTGAATGATCTGCTTCACTGCACTTCAAGCCAAAATCCTGCACTATGACTAAATTTCTCAAACCAAGCTCGTGGAAACATTTGAGCCCATATAGAGATCGATGCAATTTGTAAACTAGTCCACACTCACTCTAAGTAACAAATCCAAGAGGTTGCTCCATGTAGATCTCCTCTTCCAAGTCACAAGGAAGAAAGACATTTTTAATATCTAATTGATGAAAAGGCCAATGACGAATAGTCAACATTGCAAGGAAGAGACTGACAATTGTGATCTTAACCACAGGAGAAAAAGTATCACCATAATCAAGACCATAAATCTAAGTTTATCCCTTAGCAAACGATCTAGCTTTAAGATGATCAACTTTGCCATTGAGCCCAACTTTAATGGCATGGACCCATCTGCATCCAACAATTTTCTTCCCAGAGCGAAGAGGAACCAACTCTCATATGACTACTTTCAAGAACCTGCATTTCAACAATCATGGTTTGCTACCATCCAGGATGATCAAGTGCTTATTTTATATTTAGGAATAACAATAGAAGACAAAGAGGAAACAAAGGAGAAATAGGAGGGAGACAACTAATGATAACTCAAAAAATTATAAATAGGATGAGGGTTTCGAATAGATCAAATATCTTTTCTAAGTGCAATAGGCCAACCAGAATTATCATCTTGTGGAATTGTGGAAGGATCAATTGATGACGAGGGACCTAAAGCAGATGGTTCTTCGTGTAATATCGAACCAACCTTTGGTGTCCTATGTTGATATGTAATGAGAGGAGATAAAGATGATTGAAGTGGGCTGCTGATATGATTTACTTCCTTATCAGAAGGCTCATGAAAAGGAGTTTCACAAGCAGGAGAGAAGCGAATCAAGAAAAAGAGAACAAGACTTCTTGTATAGAGTCCAAATCTCGCATGGACAAAGAAAAGAAGGAAGTCTCTTAAAGAAGATAACATTGATAGACATATAGTATCGTCTTGTATCTAGAAAATAATGATACCCTTTCTGAAGATGAGAATAGCCAAGAAAGACACATTTGATGGCTCTTGCAGATAACTTGTCTAAACTTGGAGACATGTCATGGACAAAACAAACACAACCAAAGATATGAGGGGGAACATGAAACAAAGATTCGTTTGGAAAAACAAGCGATGAAGATGGCATTCCATTTATTAGAAAGAAAGCAGTAAGAACAGTATCACCCCAATGATCAACATGGACATTTGCACCAAGTAATAAAGTACGTGCAGTTTCTACTAAATGTCTATTTTTTCTTTCTACTATGCCATTTTGTTGTGATGTTTGAGGACAAGTAGATTGATGTAGAATGTCATGTGTGGTTGAAAAAGAAGAAAGATCAGAAGAGAAGTATTCTTTGGCATTATCACTCCTTGAAATTTTGATTATTTCCCCAAATTGATTCTTAATTTCATTGAAGGACATGAAAATAGACAAAAAAGTTCAGATTGATCTTTCATTAAATAAACTCAAGTACATCGAGAATATTCATCGATAAAAATAACAAAATATCTCAACCCAAAAGATGTAACACGACTTAGACCCTAAATGTCTGAATGAATGGTAGAAAAAGCAAAATTACATCTTGTTTCAATTTTCTTTGGAAAGGAAGACCTAACACATTTCCTTAACTAACACAACTCACACTTTAAGACCTGTTGAAGTTTGTCTAGTCTAGGAACCATCTTCTTTAGTTTTGACAAGTGAGGATGACCTGAGTGATCATGCAAAAGTTTAGGAGGTGGAGATGCAAAACAAGACACATAGGGATTGGTTTCAAGATAGTAAAGTCCTCTAGATTCATATCCTACACCAATTAGTCAACTTGTACCACATTCCTATATGACAAAGGAATCAACAGCAAACATTACAATACAACTTTGAGATCAAGTTAATTGGCTTAGAGAAATCAAATTAAGAGGGCAGATAGGGATAAAGATAACAGATTCTAAGTTTAAAGGAGAAAGAGACACTTGACCAATTCCTTGTGAGGCAACTCTGGACCCATTGGCTAAAGTAATAAGGTGAGGGTATTTGGGAGAGAAAATAGGAGAATAGGGAATTATTACCAAAAATGTGGTCAAAAGCACCTGAGTCAATTATCCATAGACCTTGACTTTCCACACATTGAGAAATACATATTTAAAACACTAGGGCTTGAAGATGATTAAGCTTGACAGTTAGACTTCAATCGTAGATATTCTTTATACTCCTCTTCAAGACCAGAACTTGCCATTTTGCTAAAACAGAGAACGAGGCCTAATAAAAGCCAATGGAGGAAGCCTTGTAACTAAAATGAGGTTGAACTGGCAAGAGAAGGGGTGATACAAACTCAGAAGAGGCCGATGAGCCTATTGGAGGTAGAACGAAGAAGATCCGATGGCCAAATGACGGTGTGTGGATCTCACATGCTAAACAAAGCGTCCAGTCATGTGTGGAAGTTTTAGCCTCCGTAATTTGGACGGTTTGGTCACGCACTGAGAGGGGCTACCGATGGTGTCTTTACCGGGCAAAAAATGGTGCCCAACGGCGACAGACAGCAACCGAAAAAGTTGTTAGCAACAATTTATGATGGCTAGACTTTGGCCAACGATGGACAACCTATTGGAGTTAGGAACAAGCCTTTGATACCAAGTTGAGAAAAAGTGTTGTAGAGGAGGTTCTCTATATGTTTTTCACACAGCAGAGATGTGTGTATATATATATATATATATATTCATGAAAATAGGGTTACAAAGGAGAGTACAAAAGAACCCCTATACTACTATCAACAAGTACTACTAGATATAACAAAAGTCAGCCTTTTAAAAGGCTTGGCAACAGACATAAAATAATATTTCTAACAAGGATGTTAGAGGAAATCATCAAAGGAGATCTCAAGCTAAATAATATTCCTAAAATTTTGGTTTTTAACTATGTCAAATGGCATCATGTGATTTATGTAGCTGACCTCACCTTGTGGTATAAGGTTTTGTTGTTGTTGTAATCAATACTTAATTATTATAGGGAAGCAAAAGAGCATATATAAGCTAATTATGTCTAAAACAGTATAGATCCATACAAATACATTCATACCTGAAAGAATGAGAATCGTTACTCAATTTTGACCGAGCATCAGTGACTAATCTTTGTTGCATTCCGTGTTTAGTTTCTTGGAAAAGGTTAATAGGTTTTGTCAATGCTGTATTTGGAGACCCATCTGGTTTGATGCCAGAACGCTTCTTCTGCATTTTTGACTTTTCCCACCCGTCACCTCCAATCGGTAAAGTTCGCTCTTCACCTTGAATTGCACCACTATTGGCAATTCGTGATATTTCTTTATCTCTATCTACAGTCCCAGATGGCCTGACAAGAGAATTAGTCCATATATCCATCTAGAATTTATCAAACCCAAGTCAGTTTTGCTCAACAGATATTAAAGCAAACCAAGGTAATATGAAATCAGGCTCACCCATATAAAGATAAGTAAAAATAAAGTTGTAAAGCGACAACCATCTCATATTCCTTATTGACCCCAAAAAATGCACAATAAAATAGAATACTCTGTAATTTTACAGTTTCACAAAAGCAATGAGATAAACTTAAAAAACCTAAAGTTCATGAAAGACATGCAATAGATTTCTATATGTATATGTTCAAAAGAATTCATTATAGATTTCTATACAATTGGGTGGTATCTCTAAGAACTGAGGAAAAATGTTCTTGTAGGCAACTTCTGTTAAAGAAAATTTGAAACAGGACTCCATGTCACACAGAGATATAGCAAACACTTCAAATATTACAACTAAGGGATGTATATATAGCTAAACACTACTTAAAACCACAACATATTTACATGAGAACAGCACAAACTGAATAAGGTATATTAGGAGGTATTAAAAGAAATGGAATATCGTGTAGATAACAGCAAACAAGCACAAAGAAAACAAAGACACATACCCTTACATCAACCAAAGAAGTTCGAGTACGCTTGTTAGGAACATTTTTGGTTCTTTCTTCCAACTTCAGCTGGTCATGTTCAAAACCACCTGTGACTGCATGACCTTGAACTCCAACCTTACCTGTGCTTGTTCCCAAGACCAATCGATCACTTAATGTGAAACTAGAACGTTCATTAGAAAAAGTTTCAGCTCGAGACCTTTTCTTTGAAGTTATATTTTGGAAATATTTGTTGAATCTAGACAAGGCTTCACTAAATATTTTAGCACACTCCCTGATGAAGAATACAATGTTATTAAACAGCTCTATCTTCAATGCCAGTAGTAAAACATACAAAGAATGAAAGAACTACCTTGCCCTCCTAAAATTTCTGTGTAAACTATCCTTGAGTCGTTTGATATCTTCTGGTACTGGGGATGATAGTTGCTTGCCTTTGGCAGAACTAGATGGAGATTCATCAAGAGAAATTCCAAAAGCAGCACTGACAAGTCGTTTATAATCTGTTTGACGATTAGACTTATGCTCTGGAGCCACCAACTTTAGATTAAAACGCACACAATTGAAGAAGCTCACTACATCCCCTTGGGTTGCTGAAGAACTGCTTCTTGACATGCTTGGAAGAGAAGACAGAATTGGATTATCCATGCTTTCACGAAAGCTACCTGATCTATCTAATGAAGGAGCTATGTGGGATCCACGCTGCCCAGAGTACAATGGTCTATCTGGGCTGCTAGAAGATAAATCAAACTTGGTGGATGTTGCCATAGCACTAATTCCCACACATCTCTTGAGCCAAATACACAGAACAGAGATTGGTGCATGACAAAGGCGTAGCACTATACTGACTAAAGCACATAAAGGGCAAGTCTATATTACAAGAGAAACAATTGGACAATGTACCTGAAAGGATCAAAATAATAAAACAGAAAAATCAAACTCTATTGGCTATGATGTAGAAATATTCATGTGCACAGTAAAAGACTTGGGACAGCAAATCACCATTCATGCTCAAAAGCACCCAAAATTTGTATGATGAACCCAAAATTTTTAAAATTCGTCAAAGGCTAAGAGATTTGTAACACAGCACATGGAATTTGTCTGAATGGCTCAATTATCTATCATTTTCCTAGTCCCAACTCATCTATGTCAGTAAAAATTAAAAAGGAATAATATTTTATTATGTTTGGCATGTAAACTAATTATTTACATACATGACAAAAACAAGTGTACAGAAACCTCTAAATGCAGGGGAAGAAAAAACTATCATAACCAGCATTCTTATAAAAACTACTTAAAATATACACTCACAAAAAACACCAAAGAAAAAGGCTTCATGATCAAGTATTGTCCTTAGCACCATTTTACATAAATTGTCATGAAATAATTGGATAAAATTACATTATATACCTCTTCATTGTGCCCTAAACAGGACCTTGTCCTCATTCTTATATCACAAATCTTATCAGCTATATGTACAGTGTACCACCTTAATTTCAAACTTAATCTCCAGGACAAAATCTCAATTTAAAAAAATATACCTTTAGTCTGATCATACAAAAACTTCATAGCACATTATGCCTCTTCTAAATTACTTGAACTATCTTAGTTACAGTTTAATGAAGAAAGATTAGGGTAGAATTTTCTTTTTAGGGGGGGAAATCACCAGATGTAATAAATTCATCTTGAGTCATAACAACAACTACAACCATTAGACACCCTTTTAATATAATGTAGACATTTTTGAAATGGTAGATTATTGAATGAAGAATACTTGATTTATGCCCCCATAAGAAACCTTCCAATCCTACCTAAGACAACAATGTGCTCTACTTACAAGTTCGTCTCAATTTTATAGCAACTCATGTTGATTGTAACCATGGATCAAATTCATATACAAAACACAAACATGTCTCATGCAAATCAATTTATTTTACTTTACCAAGCCTAATTATTACATAGA
Source organism: Pachyrhizus erosus (assembly GCA_026544285.1). Taxonomy (NCBI): domain Eukaryota; kingdom Viridiplantae; phylum Streptophyta; class Magnoliopsida; order Fabales; family Fabaceae; genus Pachyrhizus; species Pachyrhizus erosus. The sequence continues at coordinate 2,246 of JAMLFT010000039.1, read as the reverse complement.
GAAATGTAATTTAATAGACATAAATGCTCAATGTGGCAACAAGATGAAATCTACATGATTATGAATTATGACAACCACTATGAAGATTTTGTCAACAACATACTGTATGCAAACCAATTACTGTAACTTACTGTCTCAACATCAAAAGACCAATTGCTACAACTTGCATTCTCAACTTCAAACACCAATTACTATGACTATTGACTTCAAACACCAATCTTGGGCCCAAGAACTATACTCCATTAGTCCATTATCAATTTACCATATTCTCAACATAAACAGGTAGTCAAATATACAGACGAGACAACCACTTTTTCGTTCAATTAGATATAATCAACAATTTCTAACCATCACTTTAAAAGTAACCTGATCGAGACAATTGAGTTTTACTCCCAGAATTTGTCAGCCAGTGAACTAAATGCATACCACTGCTTGCAAATTTCCCTTCCTTCACTAACTCTGGTCTACTCATACTCCTATGTTAACCTCAATTCAAAGCATTATCTCCCAATATACAGGGAATGGCCACACAGTAAAAAAAAATTAAAAAAATAATAATCCTATTCCCTTTAAACTCCAAGCATGCATTTTCTCGTTTTAAATTCTAGTACAGAAAACATCCAATTAAAAAACCAAACATAAAACAAAATAAGCGAGATGTATCTATCAACAATATAAGTTACGTTTCACAAGTTTTAGTTACTCCATGCATGCAAATACTCTTTCTCCTCTACTTCCCCAATCTCGGTACGTTCGAAAGCTCAACAAAAAAAAAAAAAAATTAAAAACAAAAACATAGACAGGAAGCAGCCAAAACGCTAAGAAACCCTAACGATTGAATCAATGCAAAAAACGAAAAATCCAAATCACGAACCACCTTGTTGACGCCGAAAACCATTACGAACTCGAAAATAAAAACCCTAGAAGTTGAACAAAAAATTAATAAAATAACAGCAAACTCAAAAAAAAATAAAATTGATGCATCGAAATATACCTCGAATCCTGCAATGGTGCTTGTTATTGGTTTTCTTAATAGCTGAGAGAATTGAGAGAAGAATCGAAAGGCGTGTTAGAATTTGATATCGCTGTGAGCACCAAATCGAAGTTCGTACGAAGCCGTGGTGGAGGAGGCACCGGTGTTTTGATCGGCAACGAATTGGACTAATATGATTTTCCGATTTTGCCCATGCTTGTGTATTTTTGGAAAATTTAAGACCCGTGGTTTGGCAGGGGCGTTTTCGTCTGTGCAATGTTATATACGGTATGACTGACATTAAATTACATATGAATATGCTATCTTCAATAATGTACTATAAATACAGCCAATATAATATTATTATTAATAATAATAATTATTATTATTATTATTATTATTTACTGTACAAAATCAATATAGGTTGTTATTATTATTGAGGATAATATGAATGAGAATGTAATTTTTTTTCGTTCCAATTTATTAAAATAATGTATATTTATATTTAAATGTAATTATTAGTATTTGAAAAGAACAGATAAAAATATATAAAGAAAGTGAAAATGAATTTTATTTTCTTTCTATCACTTATTTTTTAAAGATAAAAGATTTTTATTTATTTTTTTATAACTAAATTCATGAAGCATTTCAGTCAATCACGTTAACCATTTTCTTAGTTGTCTTTCAACTTATAGTTTGAATTTTATTTTTCTTATAATAACTTTTTCTTGAGATAAAATTTTTAAATAAAATCATTTCAAGATTTGGTAAAGATATAATAAATATAAAGGAAAAATATATAAAATTTATACTCACTCATCTCATAAATTTTATGTTTGGATAATATTTAATCAAATTAGTTAATAATATATATTTACATGAAAAATTTTAAGACAGTAATTTATTTTTTAAGAAAATTTAAATTATTTTTGTGTAAGATATTGTTCGATGACAAATTTAGAAAGTAGTTAAAATTTTAGTTATTTGTCAAAATATTTTAATTATTTAAAAATATAATTTTAAATTTTACTATAAAAATAAAAATTTAAAATTTTTCATACTTATTTTATTTCTCTTCTCCTCTTTCTCTATAATTTCTTTTTTTTTTCTTTTCTTTTTCTACCACTTCTTTCTTTCTTTTCTCCTCTTTCTTTACCTTTTTTCCTTTTTCTTTTTATCCTCTTTTTTGTCTCTCTATCAATATTAACATATTTTTAATTTTTTATTTAATTTTTAAATATTATTAAATATTAAAAATATTTTTAAATTATTA
>JAMLFT010000038.1:0-70632 GCA_026544285.1 Pachyrhizus erosus | reverse complement strand
TATATTACAAACTAAACAATTAATAGTAAAATACACTTGAACCTGAACATTAAACAATAATTAGGGAATATAAACATAATTAAAATTAATTTTTTAATTATAAAAAAATTAATTATAAACATATAAATATAGTATGTTGTTTATTGTCCCTAATTATTGTGAATACTATGTTTATAATAAACAATAAATAACATATAATACTGTGTTTAACAATAACTTTTAATTGTGAACAATATGTTTATAATAAACAATAAAATTAATGTCTTCAAAATAATTAATTATAAATACAAAAAATTCAAGTACATATAAACATAGGATTCACAATAAAAAATTAGTACTCACATTTAAATAATTGTAAATTTTTATTATTATATTTTTATTTATATATTTCATATAGGTATTATATTATTATTATTATTTAGAAAAAATAAATCAAAATAAGTTTTAACAGATTTGATTTTTTGAAGACAACATTATCTTAATTAAAAATATAATTAATTATCTTCTTCAATTTTAATATAATTATATTTAACATACTACTAAATAATATAAAAAATATTATATTAATATTTATATTTATATTTATATAAATATTAAATATAGATATTAAATAATATATAATTTAATTAAACTTGTGGATCACATAAATTTAAAATCTAGTACTTTATAGAAGTTTAATTATATGACATTGTACGTGAATTGGGCCACATCTTTATATGTGAAATAGCCTTGGGTTTCAAGGCATACATTGAATAAGACCACAAAGTTATATGTGTGTATAGAATTAAGATATAAGCTTTTATTTAGGAAAGGTTAAGATGTAAGCATAAAGTTGTGTTAAAACAAAATAAAACTTGTTATAAAAAAAGAAATTCACTAAACTTAGCTCGCACTCTTATTAATTGCATTTTTGTGTTTTCATTGTATCACATGTTATAGTTGTGCAACCAAATGACTAACATTTATAGATTTGTTTATCAAACTTCAACAATGAATCATCAAAAAATAATGTTAGCTCATAATTGTTCTGCAGGGCACACAAATTAGAATGATGTGTCGCCTTAATCTAATACTAAAAGTCTTACATGTGAGTCAGTCAACTAACGCTTAGTCTAATATTCATAAAGTATTAGATGCATCGCCTTTAAGCCAATACCAAATATAAGTCAACTAGTTTGTTCTAGGCTAATACTTATAAATTCTTTAAACTACTACTCTTGGCCAACAAGTCTTGAGTGTGAACCAATCCAACATTAACTTTAATAGTTGTAATTTGTATCACCAACTATAAACAAATTTATTAATAGACTATTTTTGCCTTTTAGGTTTGACAATTAAAATATTATAATTCATACTAACTTGGGTCAAAAGTCTATAATTGTTAATATATCTTAAACATGTCTTTTACCTTAATCATCTAAACTTATAACTTATATTAACTTAAATGTCAAAGTCTTTATAAATGACCACGTTCATACTCTTCTAATTGAAGTTCAACTTGTTGAAATAATCTAATAAGGTACAATGATCCTCCTAAATCTATTTCAAAATCTCACGAAGAACGTGTGCATGTTATCTTGAATTGATATTTTTAATTTTTTAAGACTTAATTAGATTTTTTGATCTTTAAATATTGTAATTGTGTGGTTTTAGTTTCTCATATTTTAATCATGTCACTTGGATCTTTCAAATGTCACAAATATGTGATTTTAATTCTCTAATTTTTAATCATGCTAATTAAATCTTTAAAGTATTGTAATTATGTCAATTATATTTTTTAGATATTCCCAATGTCACATCTTTCTTGTAATAAACTCCTTTAAGCAATCAGGATGATACTTCCAAAAATATTCCAAAAATATTCTGATGTTCAAGTTAGTGAGTGAATATCTAAAATATGTGTATTGTTAAAAAATAGTTTACTTGCAACATATCCTCTTATTTATAATATTAATGTGTATAACTTAGTAGGTAAATGATTACCTGTCAATTATGATTTAGTAAAATAGGTGATTAAGTAGTTATTTCTCATTCATAATTCAAATAAGTGAATTTTATGTTTGGCTGATATAACATTTAATAATTCAAATTATAATTTAATTATGTTTGATCAAAATTCAAATTTTGTAATAAGAAGAAAATTTGGGTTTTTTTAGTATTTTTAAATTAAAATAATTAAGTAAAAAAAATAAAAAATAATGCACTAACTTTAATGATAATTCATCATAATTCAAGCTAGTATTTAATGATATTTTATCACAATTCAAATATATTATTTAAAGTTACGTTTTATATATTGTAATTATTATATATAATTTAATTTGATAACAACTATTTTTTTAACATATGTAATTAAATATATCAAATGTTATATTTTAATATGTTATTGAAAATTATAAATTTCAATTTAACAACACCACATCCTTCTTAATCTCAAGTCGTAAAATTATATTTTTTTTCCAATGAAATGTTTTTTTTTATTTTAATTCATAAAATTTAAATTTATGTTTATTAGGATAATTACAATCCATATATGCTTTAATTTAAATTAATATAGGCAATTACTGTAATTATCATGTACACGATTGGATGTAATTATTATATATACTTGAATTGTATAATATATTAATTGATGAGTTAGTACTAATATATATTTTAATTTGAATTAATTAAAATAATTATGAAAAATATATTTTAATTAAGAGATTAAAGATTGTTTTAAATTAAGGTATATATTGAAATTATTATATATGATTTAATTTGATAACAAAAATTAGTTTGATAAATGTGATTGTTATAAATAAATTTATAAATTCATCTACAAGTTTAAAGTTGTACATAGTTAAGGTTATTATATATCTAACATTTATAAATGTATTGTACAGTGTAATGAGATATAACATTTATTATGAACATTAGAATCTTGAATTTGAAATTTCTTTTTTCATGAGTTTTTAATAAAGATAGCTTTTATAGTTTTCCCGATGTTTTATACGTATAAAATATTAATCATAACTTGAATATATTATACATATTAATCATAATTTAATTATTTTTATTATATTTTATTTTAAATATAATAATCAATCAAACATTCAACTAATTATTTATATTATACAATAGTAATTAATAATTTAAAAATTGTTATATTTTAGAATACATTATTGATGTCTAGCACAAAATTCGTATTATTTTTAGTTCATAATTTTTAATTAAAATGTTTATAATTAATTAATGGAATGACAAATTTTGTAAGATGTATTTGATAAGATATTATATAAAATAAAATAAAATAAAATAAAATAAAATAAATGTTGAATAATTTTTAATGAATTATGAAACGAAATTGGTAATTAAATAAATAAAAATGATGTTGTTATATTGAAGGGGTGTGGTGAGAAATAGAAATAGGAGTGGGGGCGGGGGAGTTAGTTGCAGAAGAGAGGTGGCGGGAGGGAATGAATGGGGGCTTCCATTCCAAAAGAAAAACAAACAGTGGCCATCCGATAGATAAGGCCGCAAAGGAAAGCGAAGCCCATTGTATTGGTTTCATTTCACGAGAAAGCTGAGGAACGGAACGGAACGGAACGGAACGGACCCAATTACCCTTTCTTTCTTTCTTTCTTTCTTTCTTTCTTTCTTTCTTTCTTTCTTTCTTTCTTTGGACAATTCATTCATGTTCAATGTTCACGTGACCTTACCTCTCTTTCTTTGTTTTTTCATCTTTATCAATCCTTTGTTTCTAATCTAATTTCATTGGAATTGGATCCACACAATCAACATGAAGGAGAAGGAGAAGGAGAAGGAGAAGGAGACAGAAAAGAAAAAATACCCGATCGGAGCGGAGCATTACATTCTATACGAGGAGATTGGACAGGGCGTAAGCGCTTCGGTCCACCGATCGCTCTGCGTCCTTTTCAATGAGGTCGTGGCTATCAAAATCCTCGACTTCGAACGTGACAATTGCGATCTGGTATATATCATTATTATTATTATTATTATTATCATCATTTCTTATGTAATGATTATTATTATTATTTGTATCTGAATTCAATCAATAATGACGCACAGAACAACGTTTCCCGTGAGGCCCAGACAATGATCCTGGTGGACCACCCTAACGTACTGAAATCACACTGCTCCTTCGTGAGCGACCACAATCTGTGGGTTGTGATGCCTTTCATGTCCGGCGGTTCATGTCTCCACATATTGAAAGCTGCCCACCCCGACGGCTTCGAGGAGGTTGTCATCGCAACCATTCTTAAAGAGGTCTTGAAGGGTTTGGAGTACCTTCACCATCATGGCCACATCCACCGTGACGTCAAGGCTGGCAATATTCTCATCGATTCACGCGGCGCCGTCAAGCTCGGTGATTTTGGTGTCTCTGCCTGCCTCTTTGATTCCGGTGACCGCCAACGCACAAGGAATACATTTGTTGGAACACCTTGCTGGTATGTATATTCATTCATTCATTCCACTGCCATTTCCATTCTCATCAACTTCTTTTCTGCCTTCATTTCAGGATGGCACCCGAGGTCATGGAGCAACTTCACGGTTATAATTTCAAGTCTCTCTCTCTCTCTCTCTCTCTCTCTCTCTCTCTCTCTCTCTCTCTCTCTCTCTCTCTCTCTCTTTATTTCATAATAATCATTATCATTCATTCATTCATTCATTCATTCTGCACTTTCTATTTCAACTTAATTAATATTATTCATTCCCAGAGCCGACATCTGGTCATTTGGTATAACCGCCTTGGAACTTGCACATGGCCATGCTCCTTTCTCAAAATTTCCACCAATGAAGGTCTGCATACTAGTTAACTAAAGACCACAAACACATTATCCTTTTTATTTACTTCCATTCTAATTTCATAACAGGTACTGCTCATGACTCTGCAAAATGCACCCCCTGGCCTTGACTACGAAAGGGATAGAAAGTTCAGTAAGGTCACCTCACCTCACCTTACTTCTCAATGATTAGATTATACTTAAATTTCAACCTTCACTCCTTTTTCCTTTATTCCCAATCTACATCTTTCTTCTTTCTTTCCAGTCTTTTAAGCAGATGATTGCTAGTTGCTTGGTAAAAGATCCTTCAAAACGACCCTCTGCAAGCAAGCTGTTAAAGCATTCCTTCTTTAAGCAAGCTCGTTCCAGTGATTGTATAGTCAAAAAGCTTTTGGACGGGCTGCCTGCTTTAGGTGATCGAATGGAGGCCCTAAAGGTTCCATATTATTACCACAATTTTCTTCCCACCCTGGCCCCTGTAATAATCGTGTATAATATTTTTTATAAGCTGATTTTTATATCACAGAGAAAAGAAGAAGATATGCTCGCACAAAAGAAAATGCCTGATGGAAAGATGGAGGAATTATCACAGGTAACGATTACTCTGTCTAATTGCTTAGAGTAACTGCTGCCAGTTGCGAGTGCCACAAAGTCACGCTACTTGCTTTCAAAATCTCATATTCTTCTCTCCAAATATATTCTTTGATAGCAAGCTTACGATATCATTCTGTTAATCCTTCATAGAGCGAATACAAACGAGGAATTAGTGGCTGGAACTTCAATCTTGATGATATGAAGGCTCAGGCTTCCTTGGTAAACACCGTGTACAATCTTTTCTCCCTTACAACCAACATGTGACTCCTGCAGTTATAGATTCTAAGTAGAGGTTTTTATTTCTTCTAGATCCATGATTTCGACGATGCTATGTCGGATATCAACCACACAGGAAGTTCAAGTTCTTTATCTACACTTGATTCACAAGATAAGCAATTCCCAAGTGCAATTCACAAACCTTCTCGATCTGTTGATATGGTATTTATACATTCGTTTTCTACATGTTAGGATTATATGCAATATATTTTTTTTCTTTCATTTTTGTTCTGTTTATTGTTAACAATTTTTTAACTGGGATATTTCTAATGGCTATGCTTCACAGGAAGAAAATGATGAGATGCGAAATCAATCAGCTTCTGTTCCCGTAGTTGATTCTGCAGTAAACGATGTCAAGTATGTTTCTAAAATGCATCTGATGTCAGATAGTGAATTATACTTTTTAGTGATACTGAATGTGAAAACTTGTGAGATTACAAGTTTACAACATCATGGGCTAATGCTTCTGTTTGGCTTGGGTCTTATATTCTGAAATAAATGATATCTGTCTCTACAGTTCGGAAAAGGACCGATCAAGTCAATCCAATTATTAATTATTATCATGTGTTGCCATTTCCAGAGCTAGGTTCGAAAAATCTGATGATGACTCTAGTATCACCAGTTCAAGCCATGAACCACAAACTTCTTGTTCCGATCGTCATATGGACAATAATCTGGTTGAAAAATCTGATATGGAAAATGGTGGAAGATCCGTGGAGGGAATGGCTACCTATTATTATCATAGAAGAGGATGCTCATCTAGCATCTTACCTGAAGTTACTCTTCCACCTATTCGAGCTGAAAGGCCAGTATTACAATTATGCATCTTGTTTGTTTAATTTTATTTAATTTTCTGGTAACGTGCATTGAATTTATTTTGAAAACTGCAATTACATTTGCGGTTGAAAAAGTTAGCAACACACTCTTTATTATTAACTTAAATTTATTGAAAATCACAAATTTGTAGACTTCACTTATTTAATGAGTATTTCATAATTTTGCAGTTTTTAATAAATTTTAATTAATAGTAGTATGTTGGTAACAATCCTCTTGGTTTATTTGTTGGATTAGTTATTGTCATAGTGGCCGAGCTTGCCATTTGGGCTGTGATTGCCATGCTTGCCCTGGCAGACGTGTATGTCCTTTTTCAATCCTCTTTCCCTCTGATGGGCCAGGATAGGTTTGATCGTCCCAATCATAAACTTGGGCTTTCTTCGTTAGTGTATCCTCTAGGAATGGCTGAACCTGGATCTCAGGTCATTAAACACTCTCAATTTCTAGAGGATGGCCTACTGTATATTTTTTACCCACTTTAACAAAGTCCATTTCATTCCATGCCATGTCTAATTAACTTTGGAACAATTCACTTAATTTTATTCATTCAGATTGATTATTTGTGCCAGACTGTACTTAAGTCAGCATTTCAAACATTGATATATCATATAGCGGATTATTTGGTGTCTGTAATCACATTCTATGTTTCTTTTATGGTTGTGTTTTAACAGTACAGAGTTTTTCTAGTTCTTCCCATTCTCTGGTAGAACCTTGTTTTCTCATTTGAAAGAAAACCAATTTCATAGACCATTTTTTTGGATTATGTAAATTTCATTGAGAATGAAGTACATAAAAATAAATGTGTGGTTTGATAAACTGCATTAACATGTCAAAGTGTTATACGTCAATATTATTTTTTAGGCCATTTAGTTTTGCAAATTAATTTGGTTTTTTGCCTTGTAGTTTGCTAAACTGCTCTCTTCATATGTAGCCATGTCTTTATTGTTATATTTGGTGGATGCTTGGTTTTGTTATTTGTGGGGGTGCACCTTACCCAGATCTATTTTTCTGTATCTTTCACTTGTTTCTAAATTTTATCACACCCTGTGCTAAGTTTGGTTACTAGTTATTATTATATTCATTCGGCTTATAAAAAATTGCTAAACTGATGAGATTAATCTGTGGCATGTGCTGGTTTAGGGCATCAATGGCAGTATAACTTCCATGTTTTAGATATCAAATACGTACTAGTTGCTATATACAGTATTATTCGAGTTTTAGGTGTCTTGATCCAACTCAACGGATTGAATACAAAGCAAATAGTAATTTATGACTACATTTTATCTTTCACTTTGTTTATATTTTTTCCTCCATAGAAACGTAGAAAGTTAAGAAATTTTCTTTCCATGCTTCCGCTGTCTGGATAGACAGTTATTTCTTTTTTTAACTAGCTGGCATTGACTAATTATGGAAGTTAGGATGTACGTTGTTTCTAATATTTTTCTTAAAGAACTTGCTTGACCAAATGCTTTTGAAATCTGATGTCAAAACGCTAATATTGATGGTTATAGAAAGGGTGTCAGCAATGGCATCTCCCGACTCATGATGGATACTCTTTATCACACAAGTTAAAATTTCACGTTCTCAGGAAGAGTACAAATCCCAGTGTTCTTCAGTCAGTCTTTTATTTGTGTTCAGGAATCTTAGAGCTGTCTGATTTTTGAAAAGAATATCCTAAGGTTCTCAAGTTGCTTATTTTTCAAAGAGGATAAAGTAGGTTTGTACCTTTTTGTTTATATAGCATGCCACTATTCTCCTCCATAAAATAGACATTAGACAACAAAATTGATTTAATTTTATCACAAATCAATATTAGGAATTATAAAGAAAAAGGCATAAAGGTAAGAGGTCTTCGAATAACATAGCTAGAAGCAAGTAATTGTACATTTATCATTAGTAGAGGGATAAGTATACACTAGTGCAATCCTTAATATTTCTATTCATTTAATAATTTTATATAAAATATATTTTTTTTTAATCAATTTAACTATTAAAACTCATAACATTCAGTTAGTTTTATTGTTTGTGTAAAATCTAGTGAAAAATGAATAAAAATAAGAATATATTCAAATGACTTTTTTATATTTCAGTTAATTTTCATTTATATTAATGAAATACTAAATAATTTTAAATTAATATAAAATTATATATATGATTTATATAATAAATAATAAACATAAATGATATAGTGTTAAAAATGTTAAAAAAGTATAAGAATATTTTTAACTTACATTAATAATTTAATATCACCAATCCCTCTTATTTGATTATGAGAAGGAATAAATATAGGAGATAACGGTTAACACTAATATAAGACATAATATTTTGGTTTAAATATATTTTTATTTTTTATAAATATTTAAATTTTATGTTTGGTTTTTATTATTTTTCTTAGTTTTCAATAAAATAAAAATATTATTTTTAATACCTAAGGCACTATTTAAATAATTTTTTTAAAGTGTTATTTAAACAAATTTAGGAGTCCAAAATAAAATTTATATTTTATCACTAAGAACAATTTTTTTTAACAGAAACTTAATACAAAATTTGAATATTAATCAAGAACAAAAATATATTTAAATCTAACATTTTTATACTATTTAATAATTATATATAAAATATGATTTTTATTATTTTAATTGTTAAATTATGAGCATGTATTAATTTGTTTGTATCAAATCTTGTGACAATTCTTTTTGAGTATAAAATTTTCTCTACAGTGATACCCTTATTTCGTTCGTTTAATCCTTTGAGTATCATTATTTAGCTGCCATCAGCATTAATACTTAGCAATATAAATGACAGTGAGAAACCACAAAATCTGCCCCAGAGCGTTTCAAGTTGTAATGCAACTTCAGTTCCACAGATAGGAGAGGACGTGCTTACTGAACTTCCTTCTAGAGTCTCAAAATCATCAGGTCACTGCTCATATTCTTTTGTCCATTCAAATGCTTTGTTATCAACATCAAGGGAACACCGCTGGTTTTTTTTTTTTCTCCCTAGACATGAGTTCTTGAAGCCTACAAAGAATACTCCTGCAGTTTCGTCTAATAAATCATTCTCGTGGCAGCTAATTCTGATGACACTGATGACAAATCAAAGGTGCCAGTTGTACAGCAGAGAGGACGCTTTAAGGTTACATCTGAGAATGTTGACCCGGAAAAAGTGAGTAACAACTCTACTACTGATTATTCTCCTTTCTTGAAGACTGAAATACTAAGTGTAGTTTTCTTTCAGGTGGCCCCTTCTCCTGTACTGCAAAAGAGCCATAGCATGCAGGTTTGTGGTTTTGAAGTTTGTATAACTGCCCCTTTTCTTCCCTTGGGTAGGGGAGAAACCTCAAAAATATATGTTTCTGTCTAAACCATCCTTTTAATACTTCATTTGTAATTTCCACTGGTACATAGGTTTGAAAGATATGTTGACCATATATTACAAACTAATTTTACCATGATTACATTATTATGGTTGATGTTGTTATTGCTTTTCTAACTGTAATTCTTTTTTCATTGGCCTGGGCATTTGCAACTAATCTTGCCAGAAAGTGCTACTGTCGTTTACTTTAATAGAAAATGAAAGTATAAAAAAGTGCTTAGCATTGAGTTCATTTGGTTTGAAGAATGGGTCTGTGAAATAATACGATGGTGGTTTTAAATCATATACCTATATAAGGCACAGATATAATAACTCCTAATTTACCGAACATCTCATGGAAATGACATGGGTTATGTAGGTTTTTAGCCAGCATAATGCTGCTTCTATACATCCAACTTTGCCATTATTACCAGCATCTGATGCCACATCATCAAATCTTTCTGGCTGCTCTCTGTTTCCTGTGCTGCACTCTGTATTGCAGACAAATCTTCTTCAAAGGGTATGTTCTGCCTTATGGCCTTATGAGTTGTGGTCGGTCTCCTTTAGCTAATTTTCACGACTATAACTGTTTTTTTATTCATGACTTCTTAATAGGAGAGCATTTTAAGTTTAATGAAGCAAATTACTGCCAGTGATTCTTCAGGTTCTACCAAGAACACTTTCTACTTGAATATTTTGTTCTAGACTATTTTTCTTTGTTTTCTTATATATGCATACTTTTCAATTCTTTTTTGGTCAACCATACAGCTGATGGTACATGCCCAGCACAGATAGCAGCAACTGAGAAATCTTTGGTATGCATTTATAGGGCTTATTTTTATTGTAACTCATTTGAATTTATTTGAGGATGTGCCATCTGGAAACCATGTACTCTAAATCCTATCTATTGATAGAAAGATCTTCGTCAAATACCGGACTTTACCTGTTTTTTAGGAATTCCTCATTCTCATATCCTAGGCAGCTTACCACAAGCACCCCACCCCATACGACTAGCTGGGGTTCGCCTTTTACACCCCTACCCACAACATCCACTGTACACAACCCCCATACTGGGCTTCAGCACCTAACCTAACTGACAAAAGAAGCCTTTTTTCTTTCATTTTTATGATATCAAAAATAGGGAACTACTCTATGGGATTTCCTTTATCTTTGAGTCGAAATTACTTTGTCTATTTGGCTGTGGTATAAGAATGTTGAATAATAAATTAATAATAATGCCAAATGAGTTTGGGGATTGTGAAATGTAAAACTATTTAATATGAAGAACTTCTCAAATGCCAATCTGAAAGGTTAGCTTGTGAGAAAGGTGTTTGATAAAGTTCATTCGGTGCACTTCTTGTCCTGGATGCCGGAAAACTTTTCGATTTAAACTTAGGGTAGAATAATAAAAAATAATTATACATTATTGATGAATTAGAACTTATTATTATTATAATTTTAAAAGTAGTTATAATAAAAATTAATGAATTTATCTATGTGTTAATTTGTAATTGGAGGAATGTATATTGTCAGTGTATAACTTTTTTTTCCTTTTATTATAGCAAGTTACTTTACTGTGCTTTTTGGCCTGTTAGAAGTCAATTGGCTTTAAGATTCATGTAACTAAGGCGGCGCTTATTTTCGACGTCTCCTCTCTCTGAATATCGTTGGTAATTATTGTGACTTGTTAGAAGAATAATTATGAATGGTTGAAATTTTTTTCATAATACTCACTTTATTTTAAATTGATTGTCGTTTAAGATTTTTTGACACATAAAAAACTAATAAATAGCTTAATTAGTGAAATAATTTTATTAAAATATCCTAGCACACTTTTTCAATTTCTATAAATGTATATAGTATTTATTTGGAGACAATTAGAACAAAATAATATTAGTCAATTTAAAATATTTTAATATTTCATTAAAAATTAAAATATTTTAATATTTCATTAAAAATTGAAATATTTTAATATTTTTTTTGAAAATTGAAAATGTTAATAAATGAGATTTTTTTAATGCTAAAATGTTAATCAATTTAAAATGGAGTAACAAATACGGTTAAAGTTAGCAAGGAAATAAATTGAATTGCAAATGCAATAAGTTTGCTTGCTGTATTACCTTTCCAGAGAAACATTAATCTTTCTCTCTCTCTCTCTTGTTTTTTTTAATAAATAGTTTTTTACAGTTGCTTGAATGACTTTGTATCTGCTTTTCTTGCATTACTTTTAAGATTTTGGTTATACATTACTGCAGCTTGAAGCATCTCACGAGAGGGAAAAGGAGTTACTTCATGAGATAACAGAGTTGCAGTGGAGGTATTATATTATAAAGTATAGTTGGATTGTATAGTGAAATATGGCTGTATCTTAATCCTTGCTTTGTGACATGTAGGCTTATCTGTACCCAGGAGGAGCTTCAAAAATTGAAAACAGAAAATGCCCTGGTCAGTATCAAGATATATTGCACCCAATATTCTATTATCTTACTTTGGATTATGGATTTGACATCCTAACTTGTAAATCTTAGGTGTGATTGCCTTGTGGAATGGATGCTTGTATTTGGATTTCAGAAGTGATTAATTGGATACTTGGATTAGTCGATTTTATGTTCTTCATGGAAACTTGGAAAAGTTTAAGTGCAGGAATAAGCGAGAATAACTACCAATACAAAATCCCTAGACTAGATTTGAAGCGGTATGCTACTTGTAGGTTTTTTTGAATCATTTAGATGATAAAAACTTTACTCATAGTTTTCTCGTTAGAGCAGATTCATTGTTGGTAATTGTTTTTGTAAATTATTTTAGCATTATTTCCTGGTTGTAAATTATAATATACATGGAACTTGCTGGTCATATATTCCTCGTCTTTAGAATTCAGTAAGTATCCTTTTGAGATTTCGAGTTAGAAAAATATGAAGTTGACAATAATCGATTTTTAATTGTTAAGCACTTAAAAAATAAACTACGAATGTGGAGAATTTGTTATTTAGTTTTTTTTTTTAAATTAATCATTATAGCTTACATGTTATTCCTAAAGTATGGGACCCAAGTCAAACTTTTGGACAATTCTTTGCAAACGCAATTTGATATTCCAGAATGTCCATATTTCCATAAACAATTATTTACAAGGCATATCAATTAATATTATTGACATATGAATCTTTCGGTCTTTCTCCCAATAATGTGTTACGTTGCACTTATACAGTCAGTGTTCACGAATTTTTTTTCTTTCTTTGCTTTTCAAGGGTTTGGCACCATTCTGGTTTATAATTTTAAAAAATAGAAATAGAAAATAAATAATTAACAAAAAAGAAAAATAGAATAGAAATAAAGTAAAAAGATGTGTTGTTTAATTTAATAAAAATAAGTGAAAAGTAGAGTAAAAATAAAATAATAAAATTTGTATGAATGAAATGAGAAGAAAGAAATTTTTATAATTATAAAAAGGCTAATATCTTTCAAGTTATTTATCGTACATGTTAACTATGTGAATTATATAATTACTTAAAAAGAGAATATAATCGATTTTACATTTCATTTAACTGATTATAGGTGGCAAATAATCGATTTTTATATAAATAATGAATTTTAAACAAATCAATCTACATATCTGGGAGTTAGTGAGTTGTTTAATTAATTAGCAAAATTAAAGGATAAAATTGACTTTTACCCATCCACTCAAATTGTATACTTTTCTAACAATATTTGTGAAAATTGAAATTTAAAAAAGGGAGTCCACTTCATTTAATTTTATTTCTCACATAAATGCACTCTACAAAAAGGAGTCTAATATATTTCCATCTTTGCAAAATTAATTATGTCGTCGGTAACAAACAAAGTAGAGTTGACCCTCTAAGATGATGTAACTTGTGAAAGGTGCCTTGCTCCCTTGTTTCATTTTGGATTGGGATTCTTTCCAATTATTAAATTTTTTTTAGTAAGACACAAAAAGGGCATGTAGGATCCACTATCTCCTATTGAAAAAATTCAGTCATTAAAAAGGAGTTTTTTCCTTTCATTTCTTTCTAATTTTTTCTCCTAATTATAAAAAGAAAAAAATGGTCTTATACGTGTTAATGAGTGGGCCTGATATAATTTATTAAGTATAATTAGTGTTAATTATTTTAAACACTATTCACACATAAAGAAAATTGGGCATATTTTATTAAGAAAAACATAACTCAAAATTCATCTCAATTTTTTAATATAAATTTAAATTTATACTTTAAGAATTAAACTTTTTTATATTTTATGATAATTATATACAGTCGTATTGTTCTTATTTTATAACATATTTTATAAAATTTTATATCAAATTAATTTTTTATAAATACTTATCTAAATATAAATATTTTTTAATTAATACTTAAATTTATTCAAATAATTTTAATTATAGAAAAAATATTTATAAATAATTATCAAAACAATAAAATTAAAACATACAAATACTTATATTTTTATTTTAAGAAATTTTTTTTTTCTCAAATATCTTTTAAATTTATAATTTTTTTACATTTAATGTATGTTTACAAATGTCCATATAATACATAACATTTTTCTATATAAATTATAACTTTATGTTAGTTTATAAGATAAATCAAGTCTCTAAAATATTTTGATATTATAAACAAACTATAATTTTAATAGTCTAAAATAGACGAATGATCTATCTAAGATTGTTTGACATATTGTCTATTTGGAACATAATCTAAAATATATCATTTTATAAACAAAACATTTATTTTATCTGCAGTTATTATATAAGATCTTTTTGTTGTTAAATACATAAAATACTTTGAAGAATAAAAGAGAAAATTCTGAAATATATTAAAGAAGTCTCTTAATCATGTATAAAGTTGTGCTTTGTTGTAACAAAAAAATTAGAACACACGAAAAATGATTTGACTTCTAAAACTTGATAGGAGCCTACAAAAGGAGATAAATTAGTTGCTCTATCAAAAGTTTGATCATTAGTTAGTGAAGACAATTAATATAACATTTAATGCTAATTTAGACTTTTCCTTATAAGATGAAGCTAAAAAATCATTATGAGACAACAAATATATGAAGACTTCGTTTATAAATAGATGAAGACCCTGCATATATAATAAGTAATGACCACGTAGTTTTGCAAGCTCACAAACCAAAAAATTCTCTAATCCTTCGAAGCTAAAACCTTTACATATCTATTAGTCTTTTTTGTAAAAGTTTTCAACTAGTTTGCATAGTTAAGAGTTAGACACTTATCCTTATATACAAATTCATCTATTATAAATAAGGTTAAACCAAAAGTAACTTGAGAAAAAAATATTTTTATGTAATAGCTTGAAGAGACTAAGACAAATATTATTTTTTGTAAAGCCATCAATGATTTGGTAAAAAAATACTTATATTTTTACATATAATGAAACTTTGTGATTTGTCAAGAATTAGATATAATCTCAATGTCAAAGGTGAACCAGTGTAAAATCTGCTATGTTTGTATTTTTTTTTAGGTTTACTAATTGGGTGAATTGTTTTTATTGTAAAAGTTTTAACAAACCATAGATTTTTTGTCTTTAAAGTTTTTAAAAGTTCTTCCAGACAATCTGTTCTCAATTCGCCTTGCTCGTTGTTTTTGAATTTTTTTTTTTTAAAAATTCAACTTATTTTATGATATTTTTTTATGTATTCTACACTTTGTGACATTTAACACAATTTAATAATAATTATGATCAAAATATTCAATTAAAATAGATCTTTTATCAGTTAAATTTATTCAAACTAAAATCATTATTATCGTAATAGGAATATTTTTATAAATTTTTAATACATAAAACTCAAACTCAAGATATTGTTTTTTAAAAATAAAATATATATTATTCAAAGCAATTATTCTTTTTATCACTATTCAATTTTTTATTCTACTTGAGTAATTTATTTAAACGTAATAGTTTTCTTTATGCGTAAATTACAAAATCTCACTCACATTAATCAATTTGATAAAAATAAATTTATGAATAAATTAGTATAAACAATTATATCTATTTATAATTCAAAAAGCATTTTCAACTTTTTACATGATAATTTTATTAATCATTTTTATACAATATAAAAGTTTAACTTATCAATTCAACATGAAAACATTTAAAATGGTTTTATTTTTAAAAAATATTAGTAACACATTATTTTAGTATTTTTTAAAACATTAAGAAAATTTTATAATTTTATAAGAATAGTTTTTAAGCTATATGTTTTTTATGAAATAAGTAATGGGTAACAATTAGATACTTTAATTATCATTTATTCATTTTCCCCAAATTAAGATTACTTACAAATAAAAGGAACAAAGATACTTAACGACATATATATAAAACAACATTTTCCAATGATAATAAATTTATGTGTGTTTATTTTAAGAAAATAATGGTTTACAATAATTTTTTAGTGAATTATAAAAAAATAACTATTTACTAAAATGTAAACATTTATAAAATATGCTATTATGTTTTTATCACAAATGAAAATGAAAGTAATGTTAGTATAAGAATGATTAATAAATATTTTATATAATTAAAACTAATTGAATAAATTTAAATATTAATTAAAATAATTTAAAAAGTTAAATATCTTTTATAATTATATAACTAGATGTATAAAAAATTAATTTGATATAAAAGTTTATAAAATAAGAACAATATGACTATATATAGTTACACAAATGATAAAAATAAATAATTTATTTCATTAATTATTAAATTAAAAATTTATATTATAAGAATTGAGATGAATTTAGAGTTATGTTTTATTTAAATAAAATAAAAATGATATGACATAAAAAAATGAATCAAGCGTAATAGATTTCAAAATTTTAGTGTTACATAAGTCAATAATTATATAACTTTATCAAATACTATATTATTTTACTTAAAAAAATTTACGTTGTTTTTAGTTATATTTATCACTTTAAAGGAATTATTTATCATTTTTATCTTTTATTTTCATTTAATTTTAATATTATAGATAAATTATTCATTAAAATTATTAAATTAATAAAAAATAAATAATAAGATAAAAAAATATTTTTTTATAAAATTACTTTTAAAATAACACAATCTCCAATTTTTTTACCTCTTTCCTCTCTCTTCACAAACACATATATTACTCAAAATTAATTTGATATTTTGATAGGATTATTTTTTTAAAAATTTAAATTTAAGATAGTCATGACTCAATGAACTTTATTCTTATATACATAAACTTTATAAATTTAAATAATAAATATAATTAAAATTTAAATTTAAAGAAAATATTTTCTTAAAAATAGAAAATCAAAGAAAAAAAATAGATATTTTTGTGAAGGGACATGAGCAAATCTAACTTTTAGTAAAAGAAAAATAAAGTAAATATATAAAAGGGGAGCATAAAAAAAAAAAAAAGAGAATGCAAGCGTTGGAAATAAATGGGTTATATGACCATATTTAATGCAATTTATTATATTATATTGGCTATATTAATACATTTATGAATCTATAAATGAATAATGAATAAAGTACACGTCTGCCCCTTAACTCTCTCTTTCTCTCTCTTATGTTGTGTTGATTGTTGATGATGTGAGGTATATATAGGATTGGGGAAGGAGGATTCTTTGTGAATTGTGAATTGTTAATTGTGAATTGTGAATCTGAAGGAATCGAAGAATGTCACGAGAAATGACGTACGTGCAACAATGTATGGGTGTTAATGGGCTTGAGAAAATCATTCTTAGAGAAGTTCGCGGCTTCTCTGCTGAGGTTTCATCATATTATCATTTCCATCTGCAATTACATTCTCAATTCTCAATTCTCAATTCTCAATCTATTCTTTGCATTACCACAATTCACATGTTAATTTCTTGATCTATAAACATATCATTTCTTTTTTTTTTTTGTTCAAATTTGGAATTATAATTATCAATTGCATTATATTGTACGATTCGTGTTGTGTTGTGTAGGTTTATTTATATGGTGGCCAAGTTACATCATGGAAGAATGACCTTGGGGAAGAATTGCTTTTTGTCAGTAGTAAGGTTCAAGTTTCATTTGTAGCTTTCTGAAACAATCATCACTAATTCCTCCGTTTTACATCTTATAAATTCTTTTGTATAGAGCATCGATAAAATTCATGTTTTAAAAGTGAGAACGAGTTATTGTATACACAAATAAAATTTGTTCATTTATTATGATATTTCAATTTGTTAGCACAAAAGTTCTAAAAAAATGTGTTTGACACAATTTTAACACATGATGATTGCCATTTAAAAGTTTTTGTACTTCTTCAGTAGAAATCAACAGAAAAACAAATGTAAAAATAATTAGATATGGGAGTGTAAATGAGAGAAGGATGAAAGAAGCTAACATGTTAATATTTTGCTCACAAGAACCTGTTGGAGCAGTCAATTAAATTTTGTTCCTTTCAAAATTTTATGTATGAACTAATTCGATTTGTCGTTAAATCTTGCATAGCTCTTTTCTCCTGTTTGATCCTTTTGGATTCATCTTTCATCTTTTGCATGAATTGTTGCAGTCTAATTTTAAGCCTCCAAAATCCATACGCGGAGGTATTCCAATATGTTTTCCTCAAGTATGTGTCTCTTTGGACTTCTATGTTTTTATTTCATTTTGTTAATTTCTTTCTGTAAGTACATCTTATTTTTATGCAGTTTTCAAATCATGGCACTCTTCAGCAACATGGATTTGTAAGGAACAGGCTCTGGACCTTAGATCCAAATCCTCCACCATTTCCAACAAATAGCACAAACAAAGCTTTCATTGATTTGATTCTTAAACACTCTGAAAATGATACAAAGAATTGGCCACACAGGTATACAAGTTAGATTAAATAATTATATAAAATAAGCTTAATATTTTCATACCGTCTTAGTCTTTTTTTTTTTTATATTTTATTTTCCATTCTGTATCAATTTTTATTTTTTTGATTTAATACCTTGGATTGAAAGTCTTTTATAATAATTGCTTATAGATATGAGTTTCGCTTGAGGATAACATTGGGACCCGCAGGAGATCTTATGTTGATATCTCGCATTCGAAACACCAATACAGACGGAAAATCCTTTACCTTCACATTTTCCTATAATACATACTTCTATGTTACTGACATCAGGTTTTTTTATATCACCCTTGGATACTAAGTCATGTACATCCATCCATCAATATATTTTTTTTCCTATGGAATCATTCTTAATACATGTTTACAATCTAAGTGATAAGAACAATTTAAATAAACTTTTAGTCAAGTAAGACAATACTCTTATTTCATTCTCTCTTTAAAACCTTTTGCTCATTGCTTGTGAAAGTATATATTTTGACTCCTTCAAAGCAAGATATATACTTTAGATAATCAAATATATTTATGATTATTAATAAAAAAAATCAACAATAAAAGTAAAAAAACATGTAGGGTAAAATTTTAAGTTAGTTACAATCTTAACTAATGATTTTCTAATCAACAGTTGAAGGATTCAAAACTTTGTTATAACATGTTATTGCACCATAAGAATTAATGTATCTTGAATGAATCCTTTTCTTAATAATTAAAATTTTCATCAATGGTGAAAAATGGGTATGTTTTACATTTTATAATGTTTTGGAAACTTCAAATCTTTATTATGATTGAGTATAAATACAAAATGCTTAAATGACACATAAAAATGATGCTCAAGTTTAAAAAGTTCATAAACAACATATAAAGGCATTAAATATAATCTATTCTACTGTGTTAATTAGTTTCAGACACTTGCATATCTAAGTATTCTTATTTGCATTTGGTCATACATCATATCAAAATTACATTACTTTGGAACTTATGATCTGTGTTGTTTGCAAGCTAATTATCACCATTTTTATGTCCAGTGAAGTGCGAATTGAAGGATTAGAGACACTGGATTATCTAGACAACTTGAAGAATAAAGAACGATTTACTGAACAAGGGGATGCTATAACATTTGAGTCTGAAGTTAATATTTACTATAAGTGGAATGATTTTTTATGTTGTTTGTATTTTATTGATTTAATTATATAACTATTTTATTTCATTTTTTGTTTATGTTGAAGGTGGACAAAGTATACTTAAGCACCCCCACAAAAATTGCTATCATAGACCATGAAAGGAAGAGAACTTTTGTACTACGAAAAGACGGACTTCCAGATGCTGGTGAGTTTACTAATATTAATACCCTTCCCTATATACATATGAATCATGAAGACATGTGATATTAGATTATGAAAATTAGAATGGAATGGTAAAAAAAAAAAAAAAAAAAAGCAAAGAATGAGGGAGAAAGGATGTGATGGTGTTGAAGAGGGTTCGTGCTTGGTTGCAAAACATGCACCGGAAAACACTTGGAATTGGAAGCTTCTTGTATTTTCTTGCCATTTTCAAGGGAAAGACAATACGTTCAACTTTCAAAAACTTCCTAAGCATTTTTTTTTAAATAAATTATTATTTTTCCAAAAATAAGTTATGTCAAATGTGAGCTAAAATGATTGAACTTTTTTTAAAAAATGTTTCACTAAAGTTATACACTTAACTTGTTTATAGTGAATAAAACCTTTATAATATATTTAGTTTGAGGGATGTACAAAGGATAGCAAAAATTTCATAATTTCATTTTATTTAAAATTTTGAAGGAAAAATAAAGAGGCTTTGATCTTATTTTTTCTTCTCTATAATATTGGAGACTTTAGAAGGTATAAAAAATGGTTTATATATTTTGAACTGTACAAATTGAATTGTCACGAAATTTTATTTTATTATTCATCTCTTTGATTTATTATTCATCTATAAAGATATTGTGGTATATCATTCATATTTTCTCTTACAGATTAAACAAGGTGATTTTAATTTTCATTCCATTAAAATCCTCTCCTCTGTTTGTTTTCTTTGAGTCATACTCACTATTCAAATTTATTTTTATGAAATTAAATTCCTGCTTGTTTATAATATCTTGAAATAATGAATACATGACTACCCAAAATATAGTTGTGAAAACTTTGTACAAGGAAACTGATTTGGTTTGTAGTTTGCTGTATGGTGTTAAAAACAAGTTTGTACTGGTGATTAATATTAATGGTTTCTTTTCCTTTGTAGTGGTATGGAATCCATGGGACAAAAAGGCAAAAACCATGTCTGATTTAGGGGATAATGAGTACAAAAATATGCTTTGTGTTCAAGCTGCTTGTGTAGAAAATCCAATTACACTTAAACCCGGTGAAGAGTGGAAAGGAAGGCAAGAAATATCTATAGTTCCTTCAAGTTATTGTAGTGGTCAGCTTGATCCAAGGAGAGTGCTTTTTAGTTATTAGGAGAATGAGTTCTAATGCGTCTTTTTAAAGGTACTTCACTAAATCTTGATGGATTACAAAAGTTAATTATATTACATTAATATAAACTTTATGATAATGTGAGATGTAATTTTTATTTCATTAATGTGATTTTATCGGAAATTATAAAGTTATTTAATGATGTAAAATGCATATAGATTGATAAAATCCTTTGTATAAAAAATTAAATACAATGTTTGCTTATTTTTTAAGTGGTAATTGGTCGTTAATATTATACTTTTTTCATATGTTACATGTTGTACTTGTTAACTTAAATTTGTATTTATGTAATTACTTTAATGAGTTATTTTTTAAACTAAATACTTATTCTTATTTACTATATCAAAACATCTTTCAATACATCACACATTATCCGAACATATTTATTTTTTTAATGGAAGAAAATAATCAATTTGTTTTAATAGTAAGTTCATCATATTAATAGGAAAAAAATTATCCACGTATAATTGCAATTTTTCTCTTGATTTTTTTTAATGAAATCATGTTTGATGTAGTTAATAAACTTATTTATCATAGAAAATTTTGTTGCTTTAATAGTGTTGTTGATGAATTATTACCAAGATTCTTCTCAAATTTGAGGGCAAATTCATTTTACTGGAATAGTCTATATTTTTTAGCCTTTGCTATGATCAACTACTTGAGATAGAGGTAAAATCGGTCATTAGCAAAAATCTTAGTATTTGTAGATTCGTATAACCTTTTCTGTCGAAAAGAAGGATATTACACCACCAAACTCACTTATATTCTTTTAAGTTTAAACATCTCTTGTTAATATTTTGTAATAATATGTATATCATTTATTCTTTTTCTTCTTTATTTTTAACCTTGTTTTATTTTACATTTTCACACAATATTAATGTCTTGATAAGTATGTCTTGAATAACGACAATCAATGTTATATAATTCAAGGAATTATTTTCTAAAGACATTTATTTCTTGCATTCCTAAAGTCCTTATATGTTTCTATTATGGGTATTTTACTTCTTATTTTTTAAACAACCATATTTATTTTATCATGATCTATAATACATAAAGGTTTTTACTTCCTTTCTTTACCTTTTCATGACTCTAATAAACCATATTTTAAGAATTAACAAATTATTCGTGTACTTTTGGTAACCTTTAAGGGGCTAAGCTCATGTGAAACATAGATTAAACCATTATTTATAATAGAATCACATGGTTTTGGGATTTGTATTGAAACTTCTAAACTAATAATCAAGTCGAAAGGTTTACAAACCAAATCACGACCCTATTGCATTCTTGATAGCTTTGTGAACATTGAACCTTAAAAAACCATCACATCAAACATTGTATTATTCTTATCAAAGTTGCACAAAGATTAAACTGATGATGCCTTTTAAACCATTGTTTACTCCATTCTTGTTGAATGGTCTCCAGTCTCTACCATACATACATAACAAGCCCACAGACCACAGATTCTTGTCGAATATGGTAACCTAGTATCCAATAGCATCTTAAGTAAAACTTGAATCATTAGCATATAATTCTTTATTTATATATGAACCATCATACATTTTAGTCATCTAACAATTTGGAATGTCCCGTCTAAATTTGAATATACACAGTACAAACCCTGAAGGAAGAATAAGATGCGTATAAGTCTTTTACTTTTAAGACAACTTTGTTTTCTTCCTCAAATAAAATAACATGTTGGATTTTCAAAAAGCTAGACAAGTGACTAAAAAAGCTAGACAAGTGACTAAAAAAGCTAAGCACAAATCTATTTTTTTTGTGGGGGCTCAATGATTATCCTTACTTGACATAAGTTGGAAAGCTAATGAGGATCTACTTTATATTTTTTTATAAGGCTTAAATATGTTTATGTTTTAGTAATTTTTTTATTTTTATTTTTATTTTTGATAATTTTTTTTATTTTATTTTTTATTTCTAAAGCGCTATTTAAATAATTTTATTTTTTCAAGTACTATTTAAATAAATTTTAAAAAAATAAAAATTTATTAAAAACTAAAAACAAAATTTAAAAATTTATCAAAGAAAAAATATACATATTTTCTTAAACATAATTAAGGTTGACACCCATTTCAAGCTACATAAAGAAAAAACATCTCTCAATTAACATATGGCCTTAACTAGGAGACTTATTGTTTACCATTTTATAGGAGTAGAATATCTACTATCTTTTTATATGGATTTCACTCTGTGGTTGGAAAATATGTTCATATCAATGGAAAACCTTATAATATTGTACATACCCCTATTTATGGCATCTCTTTTATCACAAGGACCATAAAACTTTTCTCATACCCAAACATTAGCACTCTTGGTGTTGGGTTTGTTATTTTGTTTCATCAATAATGTCTCTTCGCCTTAAAAACAAAGTGACTAAACAAACTTCTAACTTTTTAAAAAGTCTTATGGCACAAAAAAGAACCATAACTTTAGAAAATAGGTGATTTTATTGTATGTGGTGCTTGATATTTTCTATTGTTATTTTGGTCTGGAACTGTATAGGATAATTATGTATGAAAGAGTTAAAAAAAATTCTTTAACCTATTTTTAAATTCTGGTTTATTTATTTGAGGACAAAAAAATTAAATGTGGAGTAGTGATAATTCTGGTGTTAACAAAATTTTCTGTTATTTTTAGGATATTTTTAAGTCACTTATTTTAATTTATAATTTTTTCAATAAAAATTTAGAATATTAGATTGGAAGAGATTATTTATTTTATTTTATTTTTATAAATTTAATTAGGTTGTTTATTTATTTATTTTTGTATATTTTAATGTTTTGAATTTTAGGAGATAAAAAAGAAAAATTAGAGCTCTAATAAACCAAGAACGAAAAAAGAAAAAAAGACAACCTCAAACCCATGCATGAAGACTTCAATAATCTTGATCTTTTTTATTATTATTTAGGAGTAGACATTTAACTCATAAAAAGGTGAAATAAAGGATTAAGGATTTGTTTAATTCTAATTTTGCAACTACTACCTTAAGTTTTTTCTTTCTAAAAACTCCATGGGTACAAGGAAAACAATTAAAGTGAAAAGTTACATCATTTTAAGTATTTGTAAAAAAATTTCTTCTCTCTTCCTTGTTTATTGCTAGTTTTTATTTCTTATGTTTGGTTAAACCCTTCTTTGTTGGGTTTAAGTGAATTTCTATGTAACTTATGAACTTTAATTTGATATTTTTAAAAAAATTGACTTTTTTTTCTTTATGTTTGTGTTATTTTTAGTTAATATTTCCTATGATTTGATCACCTTTAGAAATTTTTTTGATATATTTGGTGAATTAAAATTTTCTTTATAGATATATAATGAGATATAAATGCAATAATTCTCTAGGATAGGAATAATAATTGATTTGTTACATCTTTAACAAGTGTACTAAATTATGTAAGTAGTCAAATGATAAATATTCTTTCCATTGAGGACTTGTGCGATTTCTAGCACATAACTCACCAATTATTGTCTAAATGATTAAAATAAATATTGATTTGGAGAAAATATAATTAAAGAGTTACAAACATAAATCAATATAAGAAATTAAGGAAAACACAAGTTAAAACTCTTTGTGTTTTTAGCAAACACTTGAAATACAGAAAATGGATTTAACAAATATGATAAAAAGGTGTCGAGGTTAGACTTCATTAAACCTTCTTTCTATACAACACAAAGATTGTTTATCTATTTCATACTCCAAATATTAACATCAACCTATTGAAATACTTAAATACTATTCCTTTAGTGATAAAGGCCTAAGTTTCTTAGTTAAGCCATAACTCTTTCGATTACTTAACTAATGAACTTGCATAAAAATTAAAGATCGAAAGTTTTTATGAGATAAACTTTTATGTAATAATAATAATAATCTAAAAATGTGATTCAATATCTTATACCTTTTCTACTTATTGTACTTTTTGAACTTTGTTGTATTAAAATGCACCAAGTCAATTATTTGAATTTTTCTATCCATTACATTTTTAAATGATAATTTTATTTTGTTTAACTACTACAACACACAAGGTATTTAGAAATAAAATGTATTTTATGGAAGACAACATGTTCATATTACACAATTATTTAATTAATGTTATATCAACATGTCCTAATCATCCATCAAAAGATTCAATAATAATATTGTTAAAGACAAACAAGTATCCTCTCTCCTTACAAAGTTCCTAACTTTTTATTATAACAACTTCATTAGATTTAATTATTATTTTTAAGTCAGTCTTATTAGATGCAGTCTTAAAGACTAAATTGGTATGTGTCTTTAAATTACATTCTATATATTGTTTAAAGTTAAGGTTTTACCTAAAATGAGTTTGAGCATATATATTTTTTTTATAATCGAACAATAACCCCTACAAAGTTTCATATATAAACAAAGGTTTCTTAAATATTTTCTCCAAACTCATGAAACAATCTTTTTTAGCATAGATGTACCTTATAATTCTTGTGTCTATCAACAGATTTAACGATTAGGTTAGTTTAATTGCAATCATAACATTGATTTTTTTATCAATACAAAATTAATGAAGTTTTGATTTTAATATCATGGATGAACTTGAAAAAATATTTGTTTTCAAAACGTTAAGAAAATAGAAGAAAATGTGCTATCAAATGGCAAACAACATAGTCTTGGAAGTTTTGGCAACCTCTATTGCAACCTAAAACACAACTTTATCCTGTACAATTAACACACAAAAATTTGTGCACTTGAGACCAAAACACTATAGAGCTTCATAATCAATTGCCTAGAAAGAACATAATGAAAGAAAACAAAACTAATAAAATGATAGGAGAATAAAATAGAATAAGATTGCTTGCTATAGGCAAATTATTTAATCAAATACTACAAAATTAACACATTGCCTACAAATCATTAAAAATTCAAATGTAACAAAATAATACAATCCAATCAATTAATGCAATCTTGTCAGCCGTTAATACCAATTATAATTAACTTAAAAATTCATTAATTGCCAACTTGATTAAAACAATAAAAATAATATATAGATGGTAATAAAACTTTGTCTTTAACGAAAAATAGTAAATGAATGACACTTAAATGTCATTGACCTTGCGTATATATCTCAGATAAAAGAATGCAATTACTATTCAAATGGTTGGAACTTTTCTTTGAACGATATTAACCTAATCTTGCATCATGAACTAAATTCATTAACATCAATATGAGTGTAAATTTGATTGTTTACACATGGATTTGGTTTGGTTTGGTCCCAATGCTCTGGTCTTCTTTATTTTTCTACATTTTTTTCAATAAATCTAAGGTGTGTTGCAAATTATTGATAGTATTTGAAGTGTTAATCTAATTGAGATGTTTCTGTTTACAGTTATGCGCTTCCACATCTTATTTAAAAAAAATTTAGATTTACTATTTTTTATCTCTAAAATTTTATTTAATCCTTAGTATAAATTTTAATCAAGGAGACTTTTTTTATTATCATTTTTAGTTTTTATTGTAAAAAAAAAATGTTAATTTCTAATGCAATAATGACATTGATAATTTAATATCTTATTTCGTCATAAAAAAATCTAACAAATAATCAGGTGTAAATTTTTTTTTGAATAAATTATCTTTTTAACCTTCTATTTATGCATAATAATTAGTAATATTAAATTAATTAATGAGAAATTAAAAATTTAATTTATAAAAAAAAGATTAACACAATTGGAAAGGGATGTGATTTCTTTTCATGAAAAAAAGATGAGTATTTTATTAAAGAATATGGTGCTTGAGAAAATATTCACTTATAATTTATAATAACATAATGATGTTAACGGTATGTTACATTATCAAAAAATTTGAGAGAACGATTATATATAATTTTTTGTTAAACTATATTTTTAAATTTATTATTAATTAATTTAATATCATTAATTTTTTTGAACAGATAGAAATTTAAAAATATAATTTACTAAAAAATATTATACGTGATTGTCTTATCAAACTTACTAAAAATATAATAAGTCATTAAATTGTCAAAATTACTATTACGTCATTAATTAATATTTTTATTTTAAAATAAAAATAAAAATCAATATTTTTAAATTTTTAAAGAACTAAAAAAAATAAAAGACTAAAAATAAAATTTTATTTTATACTAATCAAAAAGTTATTTAAATCTTAAATTGATTATTAAAATAAAAGTTCCGTTGAAATAGAAAAAATAACGGTAGCTGCCTTTACAGTTAATTAAAAACATTAATATTTATGTGAATGAATAAGAAGGCATACATGATTGAAATAACGTTTACGTTATAATTAGGAAGCTCCATAACCTTGACGTTTAGTTATTGTATAATATAAAATAAAATGGATGGAAACTCCTCTTGGAACTTGGTTTCCATTTAGAAATCTGAAGCGGCGCTTAAGAAGGAGACATGATGATGATCCAATTCCCCTGAATTTGTGTTTGCATTGATGGGAGCTTCTTGTCCAGAAAGTGAAGAACTTGGAAGAGCCAAATCATCTGCATTTCTCCATCTGAGCTTCCCAATCTCTTGTTTCTTGTTTGATAATTGATTTGATATTATTTGATTCACAAACTTACCCACAATAAATTAGTTATAATTTATAGAACACCTTTGTTTTGGACTCTATTAGGGTCATGTTTCTTTCAACATTTGGTGGTTGCGTAGAATTTTCTCTCTCTCTTTTTGCCATTTAGAATTTTCTCTTTCGGTGAATAGAAATTTAGGGTTAGCGTAATTACATCCCAAGAAGGTAAGTCTCACCCATAATGGTCTTGGCCTAAATTTGAATTTGGCCAACTTATTTGACATGTTCTTACGCCAACCATTCTTAGCAAGTAATCATGTTTCTAGGATACTGGTACATTTGTTTTTAAGTTCTTTTTTTTTTTTAAATTTAAAATTATAGTAATATTTTGATATCATTTTATAAAAAAAAAATTCTTAATGTAAAGAAGTAAATTTAAAAACTCTAAAATTTATAACATTTTTTGGAACTTGTCAAAATACACCTTATGTATGTTTATTGTTTGGTCACACCAATTATTAGAAGTGCAATAATGTCCTTTAAGTACGTGTTTAGAGAAGAATATTTATATCTTTTTCAAAATTATATTATCTAAATCTAATGATAATTTTCTAAAATAAAATGAATTAAACATGTACTCTATCTCCAACTTTGATTAAGATTGTTCATTGTTAATTTATTAAGGTCTCTTCAACCAAAAAACAAAGCATTTATTTTGTCAAATAGAGTATACTTATTGTCAAAGTTTAAAATAGAAAAGTCATTGAATAAATTATTTCATGCCAAGCACGAGCAGAATCACCTATATTTTAGTTCAGCCAATTATATTAATTACTATATCATGGACAAATCTACCTTATAGTAGACCATAGGATGCGAACTGAAAGTATTAAATTAAGAAAGGGGGAAAAGGGAAGGATAGCGTATTAAATTGTGTTTTTTTTTTTCTTAATTTATAATATTTTAACCAAGTGTTTAGCACATACTAATTAAGTTGTTAAATCTTCTTTATGGTATCTGAATGATCCAGATCGAGGCTACTGAGAGAACCATAGACAAAGAGTACATAGATGGTGATGATGAATTGTTCATCATTTTGATAGGCTGAAGGAATTGATTAAATACAAAGATTTTCAAGTGGCTCCGACTGAAACTGTTTATCTATCATTTGTTTCAACTGAACGAGATCAAATGGTCATAACGAGACAACCGAGGATAAATTTGTTTCTATCATTTCTCAGTTGTTTACTCTTTATTTTCTCACCAATTCTAACAAAAAAGTAAATTAAAAAGAATACAACGCCCTTTGGAAATCTTAACAAGATTAATTTTCTAAGATCTCGTGCACTCCACCTATTTTCTTACAAAGGTAGCAATGAATCTAAAATCTAATAATGTGTTTTACGTGCATGATGATCACGTGCAGGTGGTGTTTTATAATGAATAAACCAAGTATTCTTCATTGATGCCATTCCCAAGTCACCCTCAGGCAAAATATTACAAAATTAAGGATCTAAGGGCAATGCTTGCAGCAAGCTTTCTAAATTAAATAATCCATTTCTGTCGTACAATATTAAAAATACAAATGCTCGCTTAAGTAAAACGTGATGCTCTTCGACTTTACAACAATCCAATGTACGATTTCATCATATATATAATCACGGACTTTTATTTCCCCCATTCTATTCATATAAATGTATCATGTATCATTGTTTTTTGTTGTTGTATTAACTCCTGCACTATAAATAACTTTAAATGGCGATGATCATGCTGAAGAGAATTTCGTAATTTTATTTACAAAATTAATGAAATTAATATAAAAATAAAATCAATAATTATTACTAAACAAATGCAAATTTTCTGTTATTTTATATTTTGGCCAAAAATCTTCTTCTTCTTGTTATTATTATTAAGTTGACTTGGGAAATTTACATATTCATTAATGTAGAAGTAAAAAATACGTAAACTAGAAATAGGTGACATCCCTTACAACATACTATTACACAAGCTACACCTACCAGAAAGAAATCAGCCAACACACGACGAAGTCATAAGGACACGAGTTTTACAAGGATGCTACTCATTTTCATTTAGAGTAATACTATTTTGGATGCTCAATGATTTTAAACATCTCACCAAGCTTTTTATTTTTTATTTTCTCTTTTTTTCTATTATATTATATCACTTACAATATTTATATTTCTCTCTTTCTTTTTTTCCTCTCTCTCATCAGGTATTAAATAATATTTTGGATGCCTAAATAGATATTTTGTTAATATTTTTCTTTGTTAATATATTTATCTTTTCACTTATAGATTTTCAGTCAAAGATTTTGAGCTTACTTCTACTAGTTATGTACTGTGCTTTGAATCTCCAAGCCGTATAAAAGTCGTGACCAATTCTTTAAAAATATTTTTCTAATAAATACGGTCTGGATCACACAATATCATAAATGCTTGACATGCGTTAAGTGAAAAGATAAACTTTTACTTATAAATCGGCTTTATCTGTAGTTTTTTTCGATTTCTTTCTACCTCTAGTTATTGTATTATTTTTCATATGGTAAACACTCTTTATTGATACTTTTATAAGTCTTTTCAACACACGCCCAAACTATTCATAAGGCTCTCAAATTTTTAGTTCTTGTCAAGCAGTTTCCTTGGATTATTGTATTTGATTTTACTTTATGGATCTATTCATTACATCTCAACAACAATATTTCTGACCATAAAATATCATTTTATTAAAGATGTTATCATATGTTTATATATATACAAAAAAAAAAAAAACATGCGTTTTATATTAATGAGTTGTACCTTTTTAAAGAACATGACAACTCGATTTGGAAAATAATATAATGTAAAAAAAATTACTTAGATCAATAATGTATATTCATTTAATAGTATATTTATATAAAGTATCTATATGAGTTTATTACTTTAACATATTGTAGAATTCTTTTAAATCAAAACACAATGTTTTACATGTAACTGAAATTATACATTTAGTATAAAGAGATTTTGTTAGGCTATTTATTAATTTTTAATTAGAATTTATAATATTTATATTAACCTAAATGTAGTAATCTACGATCTTGCTGAATCCGGAATCCAGTGCTTTAATGGAGTTTTGTGTGGACTAAATCCGATCTTGTTGATGAGTGAAGCCTAATTGGTATTTTTTATTTCGAGATTCTTAAATGCTATGTACTTCAAAACAGTGTTTTAATGGAGTTTTGTGTGGACTAAATTCGAACTGGTTGATGAGTGAAGCTTGATTTTTATTTTTATTTTTTTGGAAATTTCTTAAATGCGATGAACTTCAAAACAAGATACTAACGGGCAAAAAGAGTAGTTAACTAGGTGTTGTAAATCACAAAGCAGGGAGAGGCAGACTAATCCAATAAGTTACAATACATGCATGATGCTTCTAATCCTTCCTTTTCTAAAGCATTCTCCTCAACACCAACCAGCTACTAATAAGTTACAACAGAGATTCATGCACAATAAGTATATAGTATAATAACAAAATTATCCCAAAGGTAACGGTATTCACATAAGGTCAGTGACTGGACTTAAATTTGAAGACTTTTAGCCTAAACAAAACACAATGCAGTGTGGGATACGAATAATTGCTTCTTTCATCATATACACTCCCCTCAATTATGACTTTTATTTAGGTTTAATTATAATTATAGTTTAATAATTATATATTAATACTATAAAATATTTACATTGTTATTTAATTATAAATTAAGATAACTATTGTAAAAATTAATAAATTTATCATATATAATAATTTATAATTAAATAATTATGTAAAACTATTTTATACTTTCAATACATAACTTTTTTTTATCTTTTTATAATTTATACATAGTTATAGGATTTTAATTTTTTTTTAATTTAGTTTCTCACGTTTTAAATTATTATAATTTAGTGTTGACTGTTCTTGGTGTAGCCACCTTGAGATTGTAATTTTTTTGTTTTTAATTTATTTCCCACTTGTAAAAAAAAGTTGTTTTGCCACTTTATTATTTATATATAACAATCAAATTGTTTTTTTTACTTAAATGATTAAATGATAAGAAAAAAATAGAAGGTTCAGGGGTAAAAAAATATTGAAATTAAAAAGATTTTTCAGTTTGGAGGTTCAGATTTTGAAGAAATAAAATTGTTTTTTCTTATTTAATTTTGAATGAAATATGTTTCAATTGATGAGTTTTTAGTACAAATGACAATGGGACCGAATAGGCCAAACACAATACCAACTCCTTCTCACATGCTTCATGTGATGCAAATTAATTTGTTAATATATATTTATACTAAAAACAAATTAAGACAACTTATTTGTATATAATTAACAACACTTAAAATTATCGATACTCGTAATACAGTCACTACATTGCTATTCGCCTCTGCCTCATTATCCAAATCTAATTATCATAATATATGGGAGATACAGATTCAAACAAAAAGATTGTTAAAAACTAAAATCGTATACTAATTATAATACGAAAATCATAAATACAATTAAGTCTTTTATTTACTGTTTATCATAATTATCTCCTTATTATTTTTGCATTTGATTTGGAGAAGGCATGCTAATTACAAAATCCAACCTAATATATATATAATAACTAATTCAATTTTATATCTTCATAAGCATTATCAATAGTTCTAAACGTTGTGTAAGGTAAAGAGGAAGATGGAAACCCTAACAAAACATGAATAAAAAAACTCAACAAAGCAAGACGAAAACCCTGGTACCTTCATTGAATTGTTACTTGAATCTGCATTGTTACTAAATAAATAGACACACAAAAAATCCATATATTTTATTCATTAAGTTATCCAAATCTAATTATTACAATATCTAGTAGGTACATATATAAAGAAAAATATTATTAAAAATAAGTTAATTATATAATTAAGAATTTATTTGGATACAAAGTTAAAAATCATTTTGAGAGCTCTTGAGAACTTTTGTTTTGTATCCAAACAAACCTTATACTTTTTTTAAAAAAAATTGTTATGATATGATCTATTGAGGGTGCACTAAAAGCAAAACCTGACATAATATATACAATCAATTTTATATCTTTATATGTAATAATAATGACTCAAGATATTTTTTAAGATAAGGAGGAAGACAAAAATCCTAAAAAAGTAAAGACAAACATATCTAAATAAAACGAACATGAACATCTTTTTTAGGGTCTTCCCCCTTTATGGGAGACTTCTTTTCTCTTTCAATCAAAACTTTTACCTACATCTTCCCTTCCTTCTCTTCCATCACCATATAATATCCTTTCTTTTATTTATGTTTTTCTAGCTCCTTTGTTTTTCTTTGATACATTTCTATTTGTCTTTACCTGTTTCCAAATATATTTCTCTTGTTCAAAGGAATTTGTTAGAACTTCTTTGGAAACTTTATCCTAACTAATAAAGGTACATTAGGTTATCTTTATTAGAGTTATTGTTAAGCATATGTTGATCTAAAAGGAATAACAAAAAATGAAAGAGTGAAGACCTCATGGTTGTAGCAAGGTCCTCTATAATAAGATGATCCATATTTTAATGTTTATAGATTTAGAATTGCTAATTTATTAGTTTGGAACATACATGTCTAGATTTGATGTTTATATGTTGTATATTGTTATAATGCTCTTTTTTTTAACAATCTATTTATGTAAATGTCATCGAGTATTTTAATTAATGATATGTTAAAAGAAAAAAAAATATTATTTCTCCACACACACTTACACTTTTTGACCTTTATTTAGTTGGTTAAATGGTCAACACCCTTGTTACTCTCTAATAGACTCATTATTATTTCGATAGTCAATTATCTTGCATTTTTGTCTACTTTGAGTTTAGCACATCAACGACTTCTTTCTTTGAAAGAAAATCTCAAACCTCGAGCCTTTGCAAAAGGGTGTTGCTCTTAATAATCAATTCCCTAATCTATGGTAATCATTTTTAAATTGATCTTAGTTCCAAATTGAAATATATTTTTTAATGCAAGCATTTCTTTTTCTAGGATAGGGATTGTCATGACTTTTGAAATTGACTTTTCATTTTTCAAATATCCAACTTCACCATTAAATTTTGCTACATTCTCAAACTTTTTGTAGAAGTACAAAGCTGAAACTCACACTTGACTTAAGGTAATTCACTAGTGTATTTAAGTAAATCGTGATTCTTACAATAGTTGAATAAAAGCCAACACATGATCAAAACAGTTTTTTATATCTAATTGATCTCTTAATGATTGGTATGCCATAAAAAATGGATACGTATCTCTCTTTCCATTATAGTTTTAACTTTTAACCTATAATAATGATAGCATTTCAACTCAAGCCACTTTTCCCACTTACCTATTGGTTGATACCCAGAAATATTGACTAATTCCCAAATTTAGAAAATCTTGTAATATTTTTCTATAGAATTAAAGTAACCATAATTGACTGCCATGAAACCATACGAAATGGAAGAAGAAAGAAATGCACAACCAAGTTTGAAATGAGAAAATTTGAATAACTAAAATGGAGAAATGTAAAACTAAGTAAAAATAAAATGTCTTCCTTTAAATATAAAGAATAGTCATGATATACTAATACAATAAGTCCAAACCCAATCATATAAAGTACAAAATTCAAAATACACTTGCTTAATTTTTTTTTTTTAACATGTATGGATCTTTAAAACAATTTTTTATTTTATAATTTACTAAAATAATACTCCTAATTTTTTTAGAAAATAAAAAAAATAACGAATTACATAAATGTTGTCAAATTTAAAAAGAGAATAGGTTTAGTTATTCATTTATTTCTTAAACTTGCATCATGTCCAAGTTTTTATTCCTATACTTATTCAATACATGTTTTATTCAATACAAATGTACTTTTAGTTTTGTTTTATCATTACACGAATCACACATCATCATTTAACATGAATAAAAAAAAAATAAGATTTCAAAAATATTACTTATTCTGAGGTCTCCCTTAATTTTCCCAACATTCTTTTTTATCTCTCTATTAATTTTTCCCAACATCATTTTTTTATCTTTCTATTCTCCTTTTAATTGAACTAAAAATTACGTAATCTATTTTTCTAACTAGCTGCTATTGTAAACTTTTTTTTTACATGTACAAATTACACTTACTGATTTTCTGTCATCTTTTTCGCAATAACTACTTCGCCAATCTTTCTCATATATGATCATTTTACATTCTATTATTTCGTACATGACTACATGTTCATTTTAATATTTTCAATTATGCTAATCTCACTTTACTATCACGTTGTCTCTTTAAAACTCAGTATTCGCAGTGTCGTCAATTATGCCTTAATTCCATTAAACAAATCAGACATAAAATTTCTTGCGATGGTTAAACAGCTAGAAATTGTCTCTTCTAACAACACAGTTATTACGATTTTACAACTACAGAACAAAGATAAGATAGGCTTCAATGAATGAGATCAAAACAAGATTAAAAGTGCGTGTAAAATCTATAAAGATATAATTTGTAGAGATAAAAACCAAAAACATAAAAATAATGAAGTATGGGAGCAAAGGAGTAATTAGTCTAGGAGAATATTAACTAGCTGAAAGCCTGAAATTGGCAAACGTAAGGACAACAATAGATGTTCAAATTTCATAACTGGGATGACAAAGTGAGAGGTGAGAAATCTCAATTACTCCACCAATACTACGAGAGCAACAAAGATACAAAAGGAGCCTAACCAAAAGTGTCACAATACAACAAGATAATGTCCCTTCTCTCATCGTATGCAAGGCGACAGGTAAACTACCCGTAAATTCCATCTTCCAGCTTTCTGCCAAACCGACTCATGGCGCTTATTAGGGACTAGAATCAACTTTAACAGAAAAAAAAAAGGTAGAAGATAATTGTATGAGACGTAGAGAGACAAGATAGAGTGATATTTTTCAAAGAAAATGCAAATGCGTACAACATCCAAATCCAACCAACGAAAAGGAAGGAAGGAAAGTGAGCCAAAATGGGGAAGGCAGAACAGAAATATTGCCGACTCCAGAAGCACATAGATTACCTATTTAAAGCGAGGCTGATGCTCACGCTCACACTCACACTCACACTCACACTCACACTCACTTAGGTCTGCAATCATAGATTACTAGTATATATTACCAGCAATCTCAATCAAAACGAAAAATATCATGTCTAGGAATCCTTCAGGCGATGTAGCAATAAGGAAGAATAAAGAAACAAAGGGCACCTGCAGTTGAGCTACATTGCATTCCAATTTTCAAGCCCAAGGCATCCTTATGGTTCATTGACATTCCACTAGACGACTACTACTACTACTACAACAACAACTAATTGCGAGTGTCCTGTCATGCATAACACAAGAATAATAACAACAACATAGAGCGTGACTGAGGGGGCGGAGACTTAAAGAAGATAACAGTATAAGTAAGAAAAGAGAATTAGAAGCATGGCAAAAACAAACAGGGAATGTTATGGTAAGTAAAAAGGAAAACATTGTAATGTATGGCTGAAAATCCAATATTAAAATTTGATTCTGTATGAAAATGAAAATAAAGCAGCACACAGGGCTAGCTAAGCTAAGCTAAGCTAAGCTAAGCCAGGCATGTAGCAGGTCCACCATTCATGTTCATGTTCATGTCCATGTCCATGTCCATGTCCATCCATTGATTGATTTTTAATAAATAAAAAATTACAGATAGGTAGGTAGGTAGGCAGGCAGGCAGGCAGGCAGGCAGATGGAAGTGAGAAGCAGCCCTAGGAAGGAAGAGGTCTTGGCGGAGGAGGGAGTAGCGGATGGAGGTTGGAAGAAAGCTGATTGTGGTTGGAGAGGGGTGGAGCAATGAAGGGGTGTTCGAGCAACCTTGAAGCAGACCAACGGCGAGAGGGATCGCGCTGCAAACAGCGGGAGATGAAATCCCTGAAGTGAACCGAAGCAGAAGGAGGAGCCTCGGGTGGCTGAGACATACAAATGGCACACATAAGACTGGCCCAATCGCCCTGCCTTCCAACAGCAAAGGGAAACCTACCCATGTAGAACTCCAAAATGCTAACACCAAAGCTCCATATGTCACCAGCATAAGCGTCGTATTGCCCGTCGTTTATGTCGGTGTTGATCCTCTCCGGACTCATGTAGGCTATAGTCCCCACAGAAGAATTGCACGGATCCATCGTCTGATTCAGAATCCGACCCACCCCGAAGTCCGCGATCTTCACCTGCTTCCGAGAGTTGATAAGCAGATTGGAGGGCTTGATGTCCCTGTGGACGATGTGCCGCCGGTGCAGGTACGCCAACCCACGGAGAATCTGCCTCGACAGATCTGCCAGCTGCTGCTCGTGCGGGATGTGTTTCCCTTCCAGAGACCCTCCGTCCATGAACTCCAGCAGTACCTGGATTTCGCTGTTCTGATCGTACATCTCGTGGCACTTCACCACGTTCGGATCGTTCACGTCTCGGAGGATCTGGATTTCCCGGTGGATCTGCCGCCGCACCGACTCTTCGTGATGCCCGTAAATCACCTTCAGCGCGTACACGCGACCTGTCGTGCGCTGGACCACCTTGTACACCGTCCCCCCGCTTCCGCTCCCGATCCGGTTCAGTCTCTCCAGCTCCGAGAACGGGATCACCTGCTGCGCCACCTGCTGGCTCGCTCCACCTCCCCCCGCCGTCCCCGCCGTCGATGGCGGCAGGGGAAGCGGCACCGCCAATTTTGTGTCCCGCTGCGGCAGCGGCAGCGTCAGGTCCTTACGGCGCCGCTGGGGACGCTGCTCCTTGTTGTTGTTAGGGGCCGGGTTCGACCCGGAACCGGAACCGGAAGGCGGTGGCAGTTGCGTCGGCCTCATCTCATCTCTCGAATTCAAAGGATGTCTCTCTCTCTCTTTAATTAAATATATAAAATAATATTGGTAAGAAAAGGAAAGGGGGGGCAGAGGAGGAAGTTCATATAATCTCCATCACGATAGATGTGTGGCATCCACGGCGGAGATCAAACGATTGAAATGCAAAGAAAGAAGGTTCGAGGAACTAACTGCAAGAAGCAAAAGGAAAATTGAAGGTTGTTTGCAGAAAAGAGGAAAAAAAAAATATATAGAAAAATATTTGACAAAGAAAAGAGGGCGAGACGGGAAGGATGGGGGGTTATTATTTGACAAAGAAACGAAACTTATTTGGAAAAATAGAAAAAGTAAAATGAGTTGAGAATTGAGAATTGAGAATTGAGATTGAGATTGAGATTGAGATTGAGATTGAGATTGAGAGAGGTGAGAGGGAGAGGTACCTATCAAAAGAGGGAATCGAGATTTAAAAGGCATGGGGTCCACGCGCCTCCAGGGCCCGTGGGGAACGTGGACCAATTGTGCTGTGACTGAAGCGGGGGGGGAGGGGGGTGTATACCCTACAACTACATGCTTGGATCACACCACACACGTACAGTACACACTACAAAATCCCATTCACAACACGCAACAACTTCTACAAATCTACTCTCTACTCTCTACTCTCTACTCTCTACTCTCTACGCACATGTGTCAACTTCAAATCCTCTATGTACTGTCTCCCTCTCCCTCAATTCCTATCAAATACCATTACGCCTACGGCCTACACTCCTTTTGTAATTTAATTAATTCGATATCCCTTCTTCTTCTTCTTTTTCTCATATTATTTGTCCTTTTTTTTTCCAACTCATTTATTTCTTTTTATTTTCCATGCAACATTTCTTATATCCTCAACACTTAAAAAAGGCAACTCACTTGCTCATCTTTATCTACATTCACTTCTTCATAATTAATCACTTCAATTGTTCTTGTGTTATAAGGTAATAATGATAATCGAGTGGTTAATTTCGATATCTTACTTTTCTTGACTTTCTATAATAAATAGATATTATTTTGTCTTTTTTACTATGTTTTTTTTTTACTTTAAAAGTTATATATCTAAAATTATTTATTTATTTTATCTAATTTGATTTCATTTTTTTATGATGTATTTGGATTATAATTGATTTTAACTAAAATTCATATTAAACTCACTCTATTACTTATATAACTTTTTTATTATATAAAATTTTTATTCAGCGTCTTTTAAATAGATATCCAAACACACACTAAACAATCTCTAACCAAATCTTTAACTTTAGATAATTGAATTTGCAACACTATTAGTATGTGAATAGAAGAATAAAAATAAATATATATATATATATATAACAAGTATTTGAATATTAATTTTATGGTGGGTTTTTGAAGTAATTATAATTGGAGTGGAAAAAGATGTTTTAAATTTATTCTTTAGAAAAAAATTTGTCTTGCTACATTATAAACCTAAACAATAGATATTAGAAACCAAATGTTGAGAGATGAATGTCCTTGCACTAGGTTATTTTACATATATATTAATTTCTATGTAATTAGACTAGTCAAAATATTATTTATACGTTGAAATAATTTCCATTAAATCTTTAAATAGGTATAATTTTGTTTAGAGTTATCTTATATCCTCATAAATAAACGATATTTTTGTCTATAATTAGTTTATACTCTAGTATCTGAATTTATGGGTTTGATTTTTTGAATTTATATGTGATAATATAAAACATTATCTTTTAATGTAAATATGTGATAAAAAATATAATATTTTATATGATATTATTTTATTTGTTTGTCTATCTTTATCATTATGTAAAAAATTATCATAACACTGCTAATTTGTTAAAAAATTACCATAAACATTTTTTTTTGCTTTAGTCATATAAAAAATAATTTAATTTAAAATTTATGCAAATTTAATACATAAGTAATTTTAAGAAAAAAAATCATATAAGATTATGGCAATTATATAAAACTTTACCATAATAATCATGATGTGTTAAAAGTATTACTATAAACATTCATTGTTTTCTTTTTGTCATATAAAATAATTAATTTTAATTTAAAAAATATGCAAACTTAATACACAGGTAATTACAAGAAAAATATTCCATATAAGATTATGGTAATTATATAAAACATCACCA
Source organism: Pachyrhizus erosus (assembly GCA_026544285.1). Classification (NCBI taxonomy): domain Eukaryota; kingdom Viridiplantae; phylum Streptophyta; class Magnoliopsida; order Fabales; family Fabaceae; genus Pachyrhizus; species Pachyrhizus erosus. The sequence continues at coordinate 30,847 of JAMLFT010000038.1, read as the reverse complement.
TAATTGTAAAAAGCATTCCATAAACAATTAAATTTAATTTGCAAATGATACAAAATTAATACATATTTAATTATTAAAAATAATCTATATAAGATTACTATAATTGTAAAAAAAAAAAAAATACTACCACCATTATGAAAAAAAACACTACACAAAATGTAAGAAACTGGTTACTATGTTGTGAAAAATCAAAATTTTTATAAAATTTATGATCAATTCAAAACTTTAATGATCATGTATTTACAGTATAAAATAGTTATACATGATTATTCAAATACATATCATTCTTGATATGATTTTTTAAAGTAATTATTATAAAAATTAACAAATTTATCACATATTATATATGTGATTGGTTAATAGTGTAAACTTATTTTGCACTGTGAGTATAAAACTTTTTTTTGTTTATCATGTTAGAATTAAAATATCAATAATTTATTTATGTTCTTCATTTATCATAATTCATTTATTTATATATTGAAATATAAATTTAAAAAAAAAACTTCATTCAACTCATTAATGCTAAATTTTATTATGTTTTAATGTTTAAAAAGTTATTTATAAAAATAAAACTAATAACTGACTAAATTTTAAAATAAATAAATGATTGATATTTTTTCTTTGTTAATAGTTTAATTTAAAATTGATATAATTATCTATTTATAAAAAGACTAAATTTAAATATTAATTTGAATGAAATTGAAATTAGATTGTCTATATATAAAAATAACGAAGATAAAAGGATAAATTGGAATAACATTAAATTTTATTATATTTATTTATAAAAAATAAAATTTAAAAATTTGAGTGCTCTTTTTCCTAGTTTTTATTTCCCTCGAGTTTAAGCACTTATTTTTTTTAAGTTTCTTCTTTATTACATCCTTTCTCGACATATTTTTCAATTATTACTACAAAGTAATGATATAATTTTTTTTTACCGAATAATACATTCTTAATATTATTTACACAAATGATACGCGTTGAATTTAAAGGTGAGAAATCAGTTAATTTTTTATAACCGATTTCTCTTCCGTCTTTTTTCCTTTTTCTTTTTCTTTTCAAAGTTTAGTTTAATATTTTTATTATTAGAGTTAAAGTAAAGAAGAGACAAGATATCTATATAATAAAATTAAATATTCTAAATTGTAGAAACTCATCCGAAAAAATATTCAGTTAATGTTAAAATACCACATTCTAATAAATGCAATTGACTTTAAAAAAATGGTAATTTCTTTCTTACGATAAAAGAAAAGGAGGTTGAAAGAATTGAGAGAAAGAACAAAGGATAGAAGTTGTAAATAAAAACAAATAAAGTAACACCGTTTATCTTCTACACTTCTTTGTATTAGCTTTCTGCGGTTCTAGTGTATACAAAACTAAAGTTAAAAAAAAAAAAAGACACAGGAGAAATCGGTTATTGAAAAACCGTTTTTTCACCAGGAAAAAAATTAATAACAAAAATTCAGGTGAGAAATCGATTACCCACCAACCTATTTCTTACTTTCAAATTTAATGTGTATCATCTATATAAATAATATTAAAAGTTTGACTATTTAAGTAAATTTTTATTTTTTTATTATAAATGAAAAAAAACCTAATGGTACTACTATGCATAATATAATATTTTATTCAATTGACATATTAAATGAATAATATGTCTTTTAAGATGGTTTACTAAATAAAATATTAACGTCGTGTATATAAAACATTAATTATGTTAATATCTTTTATTAATAATTAATGAAAAACTGACAGAGAGATAAAGCATCATTAAATAAATTAATTTTAATAAAATTAATTTCAAACTATTATAAATAATTAAGATGTATGTCTACAGTTGCCTACCTGGAACCGAGTCGGTTGGGCAGATTTTAGAAACTTAAATAAGTAGGTTAAAATATATAAAAATAAAGAGGATAAAATGTAAAAAAATAATATTTTATTTGAATTTTTTTATTGAATAAAATTTACATGTGATTTTTTTAATGAAGGCATGTACTTGCACACTCTCGTTATAAGGTAGGTCCACCTATGCATGTCTAAATTAATTTTAATTAAAAATAAATAAATTTTAGTGATATTTTTAATTAGGTAGCATTTAATATTTGAAAAATGAAATATATTGCTTTTATTTTATTTTTTATTTATTTTAATTATACTATTCTGTCTTATTATTTTTATAAAATATAATTTTGAAGAAATTTTTAGTCTTTAATATAAGATATTTTATAGTTCTCATAAAATTTTATTTTTATGTATTTCTGTTAAATATTATGAGTATTTGTGTTTTTTATTATTGAAATAAATTTTTTGTTAATGGTGCATTATAATTTAATGATAATTAATGAAGATAAAATTGACAAATTAGTAACATTTTTTAAAAAATTAATAAAATTGATGTGATTGTTATCTAAAATGTTTTATAAAAAAATAAAAAAATATTTTCTAGACAACAAAATATATTAATTTTACACTTAATTGTACTTTTAGTTTTCAAGTATCATAAATGTATAATTTAATATTACAATTTCAATTACACCTTATAGTATTGTAATTATATGATTTTAGACCATTTGTTTGTTGAAATATGATGATATGGACTGATGATGTGCCATTCACATCATGTTGTACTAACATAATGACAAATTTGACATGCTTATATGTATTTTATTTAATATGAGTGTTTTTATTCTTCTGAGTTTTATAATTATACGATTTTAATATTTACATCTCATAATTATACAACTTTTTTTCTTTAATTTTAATTCGTCTACAATGTTGATATATCAATTTGATATTTGAGAATTAAAATCACACAATTAATAATTTTAGGATTAAAATTTCAAATGCCAAATTAAAAACCGCATAAACATCTCAAATTAATTACTATGTTAACATGACATCATACTAAAAATAATATGATTAAAATCACATAATTATAATACTTAAAATATTTAATTGACGTAATTAAAATTTAAAATAATAAAATTTCACATTATAACATTTTGAAGATCTAATTAATGCAACTGAATCATAAAGACTAAAATTATATAATTATAATATTTATGTACAAAAAATATAATAAAATATATTTTTTAATCATATAAGTAATTTAACTTTAATTTTAAGATATATTTAAATATAAACTGAAAAAAAATAATATCTATTTGATATGATTCATATATATAGTTATATTTGTTAAACGTGTAGTTACTAGTTAGAAATTCGATTCTAAATTTATACATATAAAAAAATATTAAATAGAAAGAAATTATCTTTTAAATAAATTTATATATTTTAAAGGATTACTTTTTTATTCTCGGGCGAGGATGCTTTTAACAACCATAAAAAAATAAAATAAAATAACTAAAGTAACATATATATTATAATAAAAAAAAGTATTATAATAAATTGGATTAGGATTAGAAGACAGAAGGGCAGCATCGCGCGGAATGCACGGGGGAAAATTTGTGTTGTTTGAAACTGTAATTGTGAGGCCACCGATTCGCATGTTCACACCCATTCTAAAATCCTTCGTACCACGACTCTGTCTCAGCAGTGCTTCAATACTACTAAATATCAATGCTGCTACTATCATTATCATTAATATCATACTGTATCCTTTCCTATCTACTGTTTTTCTGTCCTCTGTTATGTCTCACCATTATTACTATCTTCAGTGACAGATAAAATTTTGAATAGAAAATCAATCAACCGATGCATGTACTTGTGCAATGTGTTATATGTGGGGTGCATGTATGTATGTTTTTGACATTTCCTTCTTTCTGCCACTACGCATTGCTTACTGTTTAAGTTGACACACTTAATCTCTCCTTAACCACCATATGTATTATGTATGCCAAGCAACTAGAACCATGTGCTTATTATAAACATATGTATTAAGGTCAATAGTATTAAAATAGAATAGTTATTAATTAAGAGAGAAAATGATAAGACAAGAAATATATATTTAAGAAAAAAATCACTTTAAATATTACTTATTAATTAGATAAAAACTTCTTTTTTAAAAAAAAAATATCAATAATGAGTAAATTGTTTTCAGAACCTTATTTATTTAGGAACTAAAGTAAGTATTTTACTTGCTTTAAGTTAGGGGTGGCCCTACCGATGGACAAGATCACATGAAAAAACAGTTTTAAATGAAGGGAGAGCACCTATTTTGATGTAAGCCAGCAGTACATGATATTTTTTGCCTCAAACTTTGAGAAACAAGGATAAGGAATTAAAGTTACTCCAAGGACACCAAAGCAAACTCAAGGCACCCTTGTGAGAGTATATGTAAAGGAGGTTCCCTTCTCACAAATGAAGAGATAGATACACAACTAATACAAGTTGAATTTGAGCACAAGGAAAGTCTATGCATTATCCCACACTCCAAACTAGCCTTTTACATAAAGAATCATGCTACAGATATGATATAACAATCATTCATATATCTTTACCTTATAATTTATTAAGCTTTTCTAGAATTGTCAATTCATGAAAGTAGGACCATGATTGAACAATGCTCCGTGCATACTATCACTTATCACTTACCACTTACATTTCTTTCCACATACCTAGCGGCAAAATCAAAATAAATTATACAAATAAGATTATAATAACATCAACTGCAATCAAATAATTAAATTTACAGTAAAGAAATATTAACGTGTTTTTTTTATTAATTCATTGTTTATAAATCTAAATGATATTTTTAAAAATAATAATTATGTCTCTAAAAATATTTTAAAAATTTTAGACCAACTCTGCTGAGTCTGAACGTGTAGAAGCAAGTGGATGTTACTGTAATGTCCTTGCAAACATGAGTTTTATGTTGCAGCAAATAAAGGCGAGTGCTTGTACCACATATAGGGCTAATTCACGAATCCTCAAAGATTCAAAGTGCGCTCGTGTCAAATTTAACATATTGACTTACTGTTGTATTTCACTATTTTGTCGTTTATAGTTTTTTTTTTTTTTCATTTTAGTTAAAAAAATATAAAATATAAAATAAAAATACAAACCTTTAGTTAAAAAAATTTAACGAATAAGATATTTAATAAAAATATTTTAATATTTATAAATACAGATTAAAAAATTAAAATATGGATTAAATAAGTTAAAAAATTCATTTTAGAATTAAAAGGATGTTATAAAATGAGATCTACACTTAATTGCGTAAGAATAATTTTGTAAGAGTGATCATTATTTCCCTAGTACTCGTAGCTAAATTTAGAGAAGAAATTGATTTTATCCTTATGATAGTCTACCACAAAATTTGTCCGAATTCTGATTCTGGGTGATTTTTTATGATAATCACTCATATGTGCCCTACCCAAGGCCATTTTGAATACTCTATTTCTCACTAAATCTAAGAAATTTTAATTAATTTATATAATATTTATTAAAAAAAAAGTTAGTTTAATGATATTAAAATTATTATCAATTTATATAATTTTAAAAAATATATTTAAAATTATTGAGATTCATTATCTCATTTTTTTACTCTATTATTTTTTACTTAATTAATTAATACATTGTTATCATATTTTTAAATCCTCGTAAGAGAGAATGTATTTATTTTATTAATTTATGTTTCTTTTATTTTTATATATCAAACTCTCTTAATTAATTTATATTTTTTTAAAAATTAGTTAATTTAGTAAGTGACATTAAATTTATTAATAATTTATATTATTTTTTTAAAATTATAATTACTACTTCGATATATTATTTTATATAATATTTAAAATTTTAACACAGATATTAATAAATATAATTAATATAATGAATTTTAAAAAAATAATGTAACTTTTTAATATATTATTTTTCATTCTAATTAATTATAATTTTTTTATATTAGTATCCAATACAACTAATTTTGCTAAAAATATTCTTTAAAAAATTTAATGTTTAATTGATTTTATAAAATGACATAATTTTTTTAAAATATCATATAAAATAATATAAAAAAATATTTTAAAAGTTAATCATCTCTCTTTTTACTTAATTATTTTTAATTTAATTACTACTCATCTCCATTTCTAATAAGAGAAAATAAAAAATTTATCTCATTAATTTTTAATATTTATTATTTTTTGACTAAATTTTTTTAATTAATTAAAGATATGTTAGAAAAAAATAATTAAAAATGGTTTTAATAAAATGGAATAACTAATTTTTAAAAAAAAGTCTTATATATGAGGGTGGAAGTTAAAATTTATTATAAAATAATTATGGATATTTTATTATAAAAAATTAATACAAATAAAAAAAAATCTTATAAAAAGAGATAAATAAATTTTAAAAAAAGCTTTATATTTAAAAACGAAGTGAGTATAACAAGAATAATTCTAAATTTTCTATAAAATATTTTTTTTATCAATCCTCATACTTAAAGATAAAGAGAATATTAAATATTGATTAAATTTTTTAAACATTAAATATATGAAAGTATGAGGAAGATTTGTTAAAATAATTATATAAAAATACTACGTAACATTACTTTTCTTGTTAATACAAAATTAAATATAGGTCTAAGTTACCGAATACTATTACACAACAGAAGGTTGATCCCACAAATGCATAACCAATGAAGTACAAAGGATTATTTCCTAAATTTACATGAACCTTATTATTAGTCTCCTCACGAATTCATCTAAGGATCAAGCATGGCTACCACTTGCAGGCCCTCCAAGGGTCAAAACCAACCCTTGAAGGTCACTCCTTATTTTATGCTCTTTGGCTAAAGACGCAGAAGTAGTCGCTCTCATGATTGGTGATGACTGAGTCAGCACAGGTTGTCTGAAGCCATGGCAGGGCTCTGCACGCGAACAAGTACTTAGTTGCTGGGAATCCCTCACATTATTTGAGTTCATAAATTGTTGAGTGGATGGAAATGAAGGCTCAACACATGTGGAGAATACTCCTGCTCCCTGATGATAGATACATTTGTTTTGTTAAATCGCTTGTACTGTAATAAAAACGTAAAGAAATTATTATATAATATTAGATCACCCCACGTGATTATAATTCCAACCAATTTAGGATTAACAAGAGTTAATAAAATTATCAAATTAATCTTGATCAATTTATACATGACATGACATGTAATCAAAATTCTTATGTCACGTACAAACTGTTTAGGACCGCATGGTTGGTTCTTCATCATATAATAATTTCTTCAAAACGTGACATAATAGGGAAGCACTGTTCAAAAGCTTACTGGTGCAAATAAGACTCCTCTGAAAACTCTTCCATTCACAGCTGCAGTCATGAGTAAACCTGAATCAAAGGCTCCATCAACTTTCCCCCGAACTTCAGCACCAACCTAGGATGCAAAAGCCAAAGTGAAAGAACGATTAACTAAGAATAATAAGAGAAAAATATTTCAGCAGAGTAGAATTCCAAAATTTGAAAGCAAAGGATCCACCAGGTGCTGAGTGTGTCGAGCTCCTTTTCTATCATCATTAACATGAACATACTGCTCTTGTTTAGGTTGATGTTCCATGAGATGAAGACTTCTTTGTGTGATATTCTTCAAAACTGTGTTATTACTTGAGACATTGTCAAGCTGGCAATTGCTTGGACTTCTATTGATCTGTTTGAACCAATGATACCGATGAGAATCCAAGACAGAAACATTTGCTTTTTGACCCAGGGTTTGTTCTTGATCAGATTGAGATGGAGATGAATGCTGGGACAGTGAAAGAGAATGTTCTTCTTGTTCTGATTCAACATCCCACACCTTTGCAACAGCAATTCTCCTCCTCTTCTGTTGTGAAGTGCCTGTATAGAATCACAACTTTCAGTCAATAAATCCTTGGCTTTCTCCTCTTGCACGTAAAAGTGGAGAAATTATTATATGGTTCCCAAACTATCGTGATTTTAATCAATTTCCACACAGTATCTAGTGAAATGTTATTAATTCATTCTCGTAAATTGAAAAACTCTACATATAAGTAGAAATTAGTTGAGAGCATGAAAGTGGGTCCAAGACAAAATAATTGTTTCTACTAAAAAAAGAGGTTAAAAATGTCTTTAACCCACCCGAATCAAAGTGACAAGGTTGCATTTTATCCGATACAACTTCGTAAGCCCATTTACCCAAGACTTCCATATTATTCCCCGTGCGTGGAGTTGTCTGCTTTAAAACACATCGTTAGTTATTTTTTGAAGAAGAAATAAACCATCATATCAAGAAGAAGTTATAACAACATTGCTCCACGAGCTTTTGTACCGAGTTGGTATCTGCTCCTCCAGGTGTGGTCCTTCTTTCTTGATTCCAATCAGTTCCAAAAGCTTTGCACATGGAAGTGTTGTAACGTCCATTTGGATGCTCTGCTCCAAGCTGCAACACTAATAATTCGTTCAAAGGACGTTCATCTTCCCCACACCTGCTACAAGACAAAAACTAGATATCAGAACGAAGATCTCGTGTGCAGAAGGAAATAGAAAACTAAATACGAATTGTCACTGTCACATTTATTAACTAATAAATTGTAGTAAATGGGAATCAACCAACCCGCCATATATAGCAATATCCATGTCTGCTACAACAGCTGTGTGAGAAAACCGCCCCCGTGGCGGTTGACCACGAATATCAAGCTGAGTCCACGAACAAGTGCAGATATCAAAGACCCATATGTCATTATAATAACGTTTATCTCCCACCCCTCCAATGATGTAGACCTGTTCATCATGAAAAATTCATTTATTTAGAGCATCTTAAATAGTACAGGGTTTGGATTTTACTATGTCACATCATATTTTAAAAAATCTAATAATCTTCTTCTCCAACAGTGCAATCATTTAAGAACCTAAAATGAGTTTCATATATTGTCTCATAAAATAAAATAAAATGTTTCTTAATCATAAAACCGGTTACTTGTATAAGAACCTGTTCTCACAACTAGAAAATCAAGTTTAAACTACTACCATATATTAAGTAAAAACCAATTTGCAAAGAAATTGAACATCATCATAACAGATAAAAACAAATGAATGCCGCACCTGGAAGCTTATGTAATAATGTAAAAGAACTCACCTTGGTTCCAATATTCACAGCCGCATGACCTGCCCTGACTCCTGGGGAAGAGCCTTGAATTTTCAACTGTCATCAAAATGCAAGTAAAGGCAATATATTGTTTTAGTCCCATGTAGTTGAAAACATGATCATTGGTCTTTCAGTTTCATACCAACAAAACAAACTGTCATAGACAAGGAGAGAAACCCATACCCTTGACCAAGTCATTGTATCCATGTCAAACATATTAACATCGCCCTGATACTGATCACCACAGTCTCCACCATACATAATAAGCTTGTTCCCAATTGCAAGAGTGCTGTGACTGTCCCTAGGGACAGGCAAATCACCTTTGACCACAGGAGAAGTCCACCTCATGGTTCGAAGGTCTAGAACATGCAAATCATTTAAATAGTTTGCGTCACCTTCTCCACTACCACCAAAAATCACTAGTCTTTCATCACCAACTAGAGTGACAGTGTGACTTTCCCGTGGAGAAGGAGGCACCCCTTCACATTTAGGGCGAACCCACTCTTTGGTAACAAGGTCCAATATATGAGTGTCATTCACCTTCTTTAACCCATTTGTGCCACCGAATACTATCATTTTTTGCCCTACAAGAACAGCACTATGGCTATCTCTAGGACCTGGCTTTTCACCCGTGGTGGCAAGCTTGCTCCAATCCATTTTGTCAAGGTCCAAACACAGAACATCTCCTAAATGTAGTCCTCCACAACAGCCCTGAAGCATTTTGTTATTTGAAAACAAATTTAAAGCTAATTAACTAGATTGATAAATGATAATCTTCGAGGTTAATTTTGCTTAACAAGATAAAATGAGAGTTTTGCAATGATTAAATTCATCATCTAAAAGACAAGAGAGTGAAGATACGTCTAATCAAATGATTATATAAGAAGTTCTCATTTCTCAGATTATAAAGACATGGAAGCACTTTCTTTTAGTGCATCCTTTATATTATAAATTGAGAAACATAACGCAAGGAGGAGAAAAACGAAATGTGTATATAGCTATATTAAGAAAGAAGAAAGTTGATCGTCTCCCAAACGCGTATTGTCTCACTAATTAGAGAAGGAAAACTGAATTCAGTCAATTGTCACCAAGAAATACATGCAGCAAGAGAAATTAGGAAAAAACTAAAATTCAGAGAAGAAAGTGTTTTGGTCATTAACCAAAGATAGCTGTAAAGCAGGGAAAGTAAAGGAAGAAAGAAGTACAAGGAGCTTATGAAATTAATGAGCACATCACAAAATTGTAAATTCCCAGTAATGAAGAAGATATCACAACACATCCCCTACAAGCCAGAGCACCAAAAAAGTAAGACTAATGAAAAATTCAGACACCATAAATGAGGCCAACCCAGTAACAAGCACCATAAACTACTCAAAAGTTATTACTAGGAACTAAATAAAAAAGAAAAAAAATCAATTTAATTTTCAATAAATAAAACGGATTTTATTATGCGTACCCCAAAGACATACATAAGCCCCCCGGAGAAGCAAGCAGAGTGCCCCCATCTTTCAGAAGGATTAAAACCCAAAACCTTTGGATACAACCACATTGGTTTCTTCTTGGCTGTCTCAGCAACCAGAGACCCCATCTTTGTACGCGTTTCTCTCTCTGTGCGGTGACTGAGTAAGTTTAAACTTTTAAGTAAGACTTAAACACAGTGCTTGACAACGATGAAGAAACAGGAAGAGGAGGAGCAGAGAAAGAGAGAGTCAAAAGAAGACATCAACAAGCCAAGTGATGTATCAACTATCAATGTCAATGGACATGAAAAGATGGGCGCTTTCAAGTCCAAATCACTGGCAACCAACAGCAACAGATGGTTGTTGTGAAAAGAACATTATTTTTCTCTCACCCTTCATATTAAACAATATAAATTTTCTTGTAAAGGTTACATCACTCACATACATGTAGTCTGGTAACCTATAACAGTGAAATAAATAAATGAAGAAAGCTGATTCTTAAGATTGACGTAATGGAACCAGCATGCATGATATAAACATACTCAGACACTAGTGTCATTATACTAGAAACATACATGCGATGCTTAATTGGTTGGATAAGCTTGATGAACATTAACTAGTGGTGTAATATCATGGAATGTGACTGTTGAAGGGAAAGAGAGAGACTATTTCAAATAAATAAATAACTTTTTTTTTTTTAAATATATAGTAGTAGTAACTTCAATATCTTTTGTTTTTAATGTTGGTTTCTTGCTTTTCATACTTTATCAACATGAAAATGATGGAGTGTGGGGGCATTGGGTTGTTGGGAATGATGAGGAAGCTGTTTTGGGTTTGAGGTCCTTTGACACATGATAATATAGCAAGGTTAGACAGACAGGGAATCGGGAAAGCACTCTTCACTCGGTTTCCTAAACAAACATCACGTTATTTTTCATAAATAATGTGATATATAGGGATTGATGGAGGGTTTAGGGCTTTAATTTACTGTTTCATGATCTCTCTCGTTCATCCAAGTCCCATGTGGGCTGTAGATCTAGAAATGTCTATTTTCAAGGTTCTTTGGGAAAGTGAGGTGCTTTATTTTGTGGAAATTCTTTAGTTTTGGGAAATGGAATTGTGTTGTTTATCCCTAAAAGGTCCAGTGTTTTTAACTTTTTTAATCTGATTTTATAAGACAAAAAGTTCTCACTTTAATCAGATATATGTAAAATACAGTGTGTTTTATTATCTGATGTTACCTTTTTGTTGTTTAATCTCAAAAGAGACTCCAAATTCCTATGCATGTAAATACAATTAACATAGTAAGATGGTAGTGTGTGCGCAAAAGCTTTTAAAATAATCAAATTGGGCAATTAATTAATTAAGAGGCACGAACAGACTCTAGGAAGATAACCGGAAACAAGCAAATTTGTTCTTTCACTCGACATGATGAATGAAAAGGAAAAAAAAACAAGGAAAAAATAGATCTATTAATAAGTAATCTAAGAGTATTAATTTAGAAATTAATAATATTTTTTATTAAAAATTACATTAGCAATGTATTAGAAATTATAGTGAAATATAAATAATATTTTTAATATAAGATTTCTAGTTTTAAGTATTTTAGACATTGGTTATGTTTATCCAATAAAAATCAGGGGAGAAGAAAGATAGAAAAGGGAGTAATGTTTTGTAAATATTTTTATACTCTAAACGCCCCCATCAACATACTTTCAAATTTATTTCTCTTATTAAGTGGGTTTGAGAAAAAAGAAAAAGTAATACTAATAATGATAAAAGGATGAAAAACGTAGAATAGAAGCGATGCAAGAAAGAGGAGAGCATTACCAATAAAATTCAAACTTCCGAGTGCCCTGTCTTTGCTTGCCAAACTACATGGGAGTCAATGTCATATATACATAGTAACTTTAACTCATCGAAGCTCCACAATCTTTTCCTATTTATTTATTTATTTAATGTTCAATACATTCATTTTTATTTATTGAAAATATGGTAGTTTTTTTTTTCCTTTATATACTTTAATTATATGTTTTTAGACAAATTAAACACATTTCATTTAAAATTTCATGGAGTTTTATTTGATGTTCTTTTTTTTTTTTAATTTTATATAATTTTTTAAAAATTTATATAACAACATAATATTGTATATTTTTTCATAAATATAATTTTCAAATTTTTATGTAATTATGAAAAATAACGTAATGAATGAGAGATGTATTAAATGTAATTTCTTAAATCTTAGAATATAAGTATAATTTATCCTTTTTCTGTAGATTTCATTGTTCTAATATCTTTTATATGTACATTATATAATTTCATTTTTAATAGTTTTATATTTACATATTTTATCGTTAAAGCATACCAAATTAAATGTATAAAAATATAATTTTAGTGTTTAATAGAGAACTTCAAGTCATATTTTATTCAAAATTAATTCTTGGATAAACATTTTAAAAATATAAGTTTTTTTTTTTTGTATTTCGAATCCATTTAGTCAAATTAATTGTGCAAATTTAAAAATGTTAAAAACATGAGTGGATAAACACGTACCTATATACATATGTCAAAATTTGGAAAATTGCCCCCTGCCCCTCCCAAACTGAAATAATTTGTAAAATAACATCTTCGATCAAACTATTTCTTTGTTTTTTCTTTTGGATCTTTGAACTGTTTTGCAATAACAAAAAAGAAAAATCACTAATAAAATTGACCTAGTTATTGAAAGCTGGACTAATTTGCATTAGTTCCAAAATTTAAATCTTATTGTGTCCATTATGCACACAAATAATAATAAAAAAGGATCATTAAGTTTTTATTTGATTTTTTAAAATAGTTTAAATGATATGTCATTTTAATTTATTTAAAACACGTAAATGAAAAATATAATTAAAATAGGATATCTAATTAAAAGTGATCAATTAAATTTTTAATAAGAATTAATTATTAATAAAGTCAATAGATATTTCACATAAATGTCATATTGATTAAAAAAATTAATTTAAGCAAGAAAATAATCTTATGCCATTAATATTTTACTACAGAAGAAATTATATTTTAAATATAACAAAAGAAAATTTATTTAAATTTAATATAGGACAAATTTTGAAAAAAATAATCTAAATTTTTGTAACTTCGTTATTTAAATAAATAGTTCTTAAAATATGTTAAAATTCGTGTTATAAATTAATAAAATTACACAACATAAAAAATATATTTTAAATCATGAAATTAATTTTCTAATAAAATTAATTTTTTGAGTAAATCAAATGACATGTACATAAGAAAAATTTACATTTCATTATTTATTCATTTCAAAATTTTATAATACTGGCAAAATGACCTGGTGTTTCAACCTAATATAATCACAAACTACTGGAAACTAATGTAGTCATTTTATAATGTCCTTCTTTTTTTTACTTTCTACATAAATAAACAATTTTTTCCCCACAAAACAATCTAAAAATAATTTTTTTCTACTAATTTTGTTTCAATCTCTTTGTAAAGCAAACACAAACCATTGTTTTAAATTCGAAAATTTCCTATTTTTTTATCTTTATTCAAATTATCAGAGAGTTACATTTGCTTAAGGAGCCGAGAATTAAAACCTAAAACAATAATATTATTAATACTAGAAACAAACACTTCATGCCTCTTTGATTTTTTTTTCAAAAAATAAAAATAAAATAAAAAAGAGATAATAAAAGTTATAGTATTAATGAATGATTTGTAAAAAAAATTATAAAAATAAGATAGTGATTTATAAATATAATTATAAAAATAAAATAGACAAAAAAATATATACACAAAAACTCTTTATTTTCTTTATATATAGTTATAAATAACAGTTTTTATGATAATTTATACATATTTTTATTATATTTTTTCAAACACATCATATATTGTATATCTTATTACTATGATATCTTTGTATCTTTTGGCACTTTGTGTATAGATTATTTAAAGAACCTTTTGGATAAATAATGTTGTTCAATCTAAATTAACAAAGCATCAATTACTTTACAGTAGCATTTTATTTTACATTAAAATATTGTTTTAACCTATTATATTATTGTATTTTTTATTTTAATCATTTATGCAATAAAATTTTTATTTTAATTTTTTATATTTGTAAATAGATTTATAATAAGTATTTTATCCATTAATAATAATATGACGTTAATTTTATTATTTTATTACAATTTTTAAGTAAAAATTTATTTATCTAAAATATTTAATAACTACTAAACGAATCTAACCTATCAAAATTTTCAAACTGTCAAAATGACAATATAAATTTTTTATAATTTTTAATCATTATAAATTATTTAATACCTATCAAATACTTTAAACAATTAATTTTTAATTATTTTTAATCTTAAAAAATTTACCATAAAAAATAAATAAATTAATATCACATCATAATTAATAAAAAATATTTTAAGATAATTGACAAATATAAAAAAAAAAACTAAAACATAAATTTAAGAGCATAAAACTTTAAAATAAAAAAATAGAAAAACATCAGACATGAAAGTAGTTTGCACGATTTCCAGCGTGAAAAAAAAAAAAAATATAAGCCAAACATGGCATGAGTTGACCGTAGTACTATTGGTGCAGTACACGATTCCATTCTTGGAAGAAGGGGCCCATCGTGACGGATACGTGCCGTTCACTGATGCCATATTCTTGTTTCTGAAGGCAACTCCCCAATAATAATCGTACCACATACATACAACATACGTAACGGCGTCAACACGGCACAACACAACACAACCCTATTTGCTTTTCTTCTTTTCTTTTTCATCTGAAAAACTCTCATACCTTAATAACTTTTGGCCTTATAGCATTTGATTAACGTACATATCTCTTTTTCTTTTCTAATAACATTTTATACAAACAAGTTATTTTCAGTTTTTTTTTTTTATATATATTTGTTGTAAAGGAATTACTTAATTTTATTCGTGATAATTATAAACATCAACTCATGTCTTTATGCACTCTAGAATATAGTTCACAGACGCATGTTTGTCAATCATTTCCAGTGAAAAGAGCTTGAAATATTGCAGATATATAGTTTTTATTTAATAATGCAAATGAACACTGGAATGCACCTTTTTCGTTCTCAATAATTGTAAACGATGGACTATCAACTTTCCAAGAAAAGCAAAAGAAAGACACAAAAATATAGTAAAAGAAATCTGATTGAGACAACTATTGCAAAAGCGAAAATGTAACTAAATGGACTTACTATGCAGGTCACACTTATGAACAGATATCTTCCCTGGAGAATCTATGCCATTAGGAAAACACTAATGTGTTTGCTTGGAAGGAAAAATTCAGACTGTAGGTGATGGGAAAAGTATATCAAATTCTGCAAGTCTGCAATGTTGGATTACTTGGATATTCATCTTCCACTAAGCCTATGTCTTTTTACGCTTCATTTTATTTTAACTAAGATATTTTTTTCTTTTGATTTTCATAATGTCTATTTTTATTTTTTTTAACCAGTTAATACTTTATTTGGTAGGAAACAAAATGATTGTTTAACTGAGAGAAAACAAATAAGAAAAAATAAAATGGGGAGATCTATTAAAAAAAATTTCTTTAAAAGTAAGTGAAAACAAGAAGAGAGAAGAAATAAGTTACTTTAAATATAACACTCTTCATCTAGTTTATTTGTATTTATAAATAGAGATAGTAAGATCTTCTTATCTACACACATTACATTTCTTTCTTTTTTTTATTCTTTTTTATTTTTCTTAAATCAAACATTCAAAAATTTATTTTATTTTTCATGTATTTTCATCTTTTTTTTTTCATTCATCATATTTGTTCCCCTCCTTTCATATAGATCCTAAGTCTTTATACTTTTAATTTAAACAAATTGGGTTCTCTTGTTAATTTTCTTCTACTTAAATTTCTCAAAATCTTATTTTATATTCAAGTAATTGAGAATTTATAATAAATTTGAGACATAAAGTAATTTTAAAATTAAAAAAAGTTAATTTTTGATAAAAAAAAATTGAAGGATATAGTATGATGTGAGTTTGGAGTTTAAAATAGAAGAAAAATTGAGATTTTTTTATATTGGGTGAAATTTAATATTCTAGTTGGTGAGTTTTAAATGAAAAAAGAAAATCAGTTGATTTAATTTATGAAGATATTAAATAGAAGCCGATAATTTGATAATTTTAAGTATAAAAAAAATGATAAAGTGACTTTATTATAACTTAAAAAAATTGAGGATTTGAATTTTTACTTGAAAAACTTACTCAAGAAAATATCACTCAAACAAATTATTATAGACCAAAGTTATAATAAAAGGTCCAAAAATATAAGAAAATAATATATATATATATATATATTATCATCTAATCCTAAATTAGTAAATATATGTTAAGTTTGTTAATTTTTAAATAAAATTTAATGATTAAACTTTATTAATGTAAAATTTCTTATATTGTTAACTACCAAAAAATCACTAATAATATATTTTTAAAATAATTATTATAAAAATTAATAAATTTATTATATATGATATTTTATAATTAAATTACAGTATAAAAAAAAGATCACTTTACACCACCAATTCATAACCTATTTTCTCTATGTTTTCAATGCAATACATACATTTTCTAAATTTAAAAGTCTTTAAATGACAACCAATCCTTTTCTCATTAAATGAAGTAATCTATATAAATTAAACATCACAATATTTTATTATAAATCATGACCGTGGAAATAGCGTTTTAATAAATTTAGTGACAATTTTTTCTGTCTTACTCTAACAATATAATTACCTTACAGTGCAATTTTATTTGTAAATATAATCAAAATAAATGCTAAGAAAAAAAAAGATATGCTGTTTTTTAAGAGATCAAAATATGAAGTTAAGCCACTATTACATACAACATTTTGATGTAATATTTAAAATTGGATAATAAAAGTGTATACCATGAAATTTCCCTAAGAGCATGGAATCCGATCAAATTCACCGGAATAAGTCTGCTCAGATTTTAAATCCCAGTAAAGAATTGAAAAATGAATAAATGCTTTACAAAATGTTTGTACGTCTTGGACCTAGGCACCTAGCTAATTATTTGTCATGTACACTAATTAATATGAAGGCATGCTAAACATTTACAGAATTACAGGTAAAGCCATCTATTTGTCCATATAGTGAATATCATTGGCCAGGTGAGAAGAAAACGCCCCAAGCACAAGCTCAAGCTCCTGTATTATGTGGATAATCACCCACCATGCTATATTTTGGTTCCTGTCCACATCGAACAGCCTTTGTACTACGGCGGTTAATGGAACAGCTGCATTTACAGAAGTTAATGCTTAGATAAAATATTGTTAGACCACTGCTAAGAGAATAGCTGTCTACATCAACCAATTTATTGGAAGACTCAGTTAGACGCCTAAAGAACAGTATCAAAATCCCAAATTCAGTCACAATGCTTAACAGGAGACCAAACCAGTTATATCCCGGTTTAAATTAGTATGTGTTGGACTAAGAAAGGGAAAAATATGATAAGCACCCCCATGTTGCCCCCCCCCCCTCCCCCCTCACTAAACTTTTGTTTTCTTCCATTGTACCATAACATACGAAAACATTAGACAAGTGCCAGCAGTTCATGAACAATTTTATATAGTAAGACAGAAAAATAATGCTAGCAAACGATGAGTAATAACAATACAAGGAATGCTTACACACATATCAAAGTTGAGGATTATAAGGAAAAGGGCATTTTTGTTGCATTTTACATGGTAGGAGACAGGTCAGCTAGAAAAAATATGCTCGTAAACAACAAACAATAAATACAGGGGATACTTACATAAATATCAAAACTGAGGATCATAAGAAAATAGGTTTTTTTGTTCATCTGTTGGATTCAACAGCCATCTACAGAACATCCACGCTGCACCAAGTACTGACAGAAGAGACAACAGTGCCAAACATCCAAAATGAGAAGGATCATTTGCAATTATTGCAACACCCAGCATTATAGACTCTGCCAAACTAGCAACAGCAATCTCTGTCGTCCCAATGAGATTTGCTTTGGATGATGGGATTCCTGTCTGGAGAATCTGTGCCCCTACAACATCATATGACATGTGTCCTAACCGTGACAAAATCTGCACACAGAAAGCACAGTAGTTTATGTGCAAAAATTCAGTGTGAAAATTTTGAAAAAAGTTAGTTTCACGTCAAAAATCCAAAGTTTGAATATTTCCAAAAATGAATAAATATTGCAATTCTCTGTTGTCGACTCATACCAACTTTTGCTATTTTAACAAATATTCAATAACCTGTTGCAACTTTTTTCAGCACTGATATCTCTTAGTAAAATAATGAAGGTCCTGAACACTTGAGCGCGTCACAAGCCAAGTGTTGTTTGCTAACAAATGCACATTGTATCCAAAATAAGAATTTAAAAGATATAATCAATGTTTAAAAAGCATCCTTAGAACTGACCACCTTGAACATTCCATGCCATAATTTAGCTCACTAATTCAGTGTAAGCTGAACTTGAATCAGCGTCAGATCTACCCACTTTGCATGATTCAGGCCACTCTATTTTGTAAACTTTAACATTAATGTGATAAGTGACGGTACTTTGGTGACTTACAATCAGAAATAAGAAAGTAAGAAGTGGACTCTGATGAGAAATTGATCCGCTCCAATATACAGCAACAGCCATGCTGAGAAGTAAAGCTTGAAATACCAACCCAACTGCCGCAGCCTGGTAAAGAGAAAAAAACTCTTAATAAAAAAACTTAATAACTTTTTGATCTCTATAAAATAGGGTATTTTTATTTTAATCTTTTATTTTAGTCCTTTAAAAATTAAATTTTTTTATTTTAGTCCCTAAATAGGGACTAAAACAAAAAAATTGAAGGACTAATATCAAAATAAAAATTTTTAAAGGACTAAAATAAAAAATCATCTATTTTATAGGGACCAAAAGCTTATTAAACCATAAAAATAGTGTTCAAACATTCCTCTATGCAAAATTAAAAAAGAAAAAAGAAAACATTAAAAGATAGAGAAAAAACCTTTAAAATGCCAAACTGCTTGACCAGAGTTGAAGACACAAATGTTGCTGCAACACCCATTAAAGCACACATTCCGCTGAATCCTCCAATGATAGATGGATGTAAGCCTGCAGAAAAATTGAAAAATAAAATAAAATAAAATCTTGACCTGGCACAAATACCAAAATAATTAATCCCCCACCCTCTAAAAAACAAGGAAAAGTAAACAAAAAAGAAATTACAGAATGCCAATGATTATTGGTCTACATGTGGAATAGAATTGATTAATGGGTGAAACAGTTGTGGAGACTACAACAAGGAACCTTACATCAAAAACTGCTACATTTTCCCTTCTGTCTTTCTGAATTCTGACCATTTGTTACAGCACTCAGTTAAACATTATCAGTATTAAAAGACATCAATTAAAAAATTTCTGGTAGATGAGGAATGTAATGTAATCATTGAAAAGAGTAACCAAAGAGAAAATGTTAGTCCAAGCTAATAAAGTATGGAAGTTTTGTCGATTAAACAAATAGAAAACCCCTGCCAATATTGAGCTTATGGTTGATGGAAATTTTTGAAAAATTTGAAGTCACGTGCTTCACTATATTCTTTACACAACAAATTGTGTTATAAGTGAAAGAAATTTCCCAAGATAAAAAGGTACTGTGGAGGAAATTTTCACATACCACGCTGTGTTAAAAATGCTGTCAACAAACTGCCTGGCGTGAGAACAATATTAAAGTAGAGGAGCACCCATGCAAGGCTAGCAGGAAGAACAGGTTGACCCAAATACTCTTTCCAACCGAGCTTGATGGCTTCCAGACCTTTAAACACTGGTTTGCCAGCAGATGGAAGTAAGTGTATGTAAGATATCCAGACAAAGATAATTCTCAAGAAAGAATAATATACCTATACAGTTAGCATCTGTTGCAGAATCTTCATTAAATGTTCTGCAACAGGTTTGTGAAGGTTTAGGTCGGTCAAGAACACCGGTAGAAAGCTGGTTGGTTAAATAATTGAAAACAATCTGCAAATTAAGAATGGAGAGTGAAAATGAACTCATCTTCCAAATTATGGAAGTAATAGATCAAGAAGAAAGGCAGAGAAGTTACAGTAACAGGCAGAAGCCCCATCATTAAGCCAGAAGCAACTTTTAAGCAGATTACAGGATGAAATTTAGAAAGAAGGAATCCGAACAGCATCGCCCCGGCTATCTGTAGACAAACATTTCATAAGTTTCCAAAACAGTTTATATAACTGATATTTCATAAGGCAGTTCCTGAATATTTCGCTCAACTGGAATGGTAGCAATCTCTGTAAACATGGAAATGTATAAGCTAGCTAATCAACTTATAGTAATTACCTCACACAGGAGATCAATTCGATTTAGAACAGCATTTGCCTGTGCTAGTGCAATCGGCCTATTCACTCCTGCCAGCTGTGGAAAGAAGCCATTCAGGATCAGAACAAGATTTAATTTTAACACAAGTTGTTCAAGTAATAATTCACATGTCAAGGGAACAGTGGAAGCTCTGGATGACAATACCAGCACAACCCAGTCACGCTCATTTGCAACCCCCAAAGCTACACCACATAGCCTCTCAATAGCCCCAGCTGAAACCAATGTGACAAACCATGGACGTAGAAGCAGACTAGACAATGAAGTAGGTCGCACAGAATGAGCATGGATAATCATTGCCGCAGATAGCAACTGAGCTGCTGCCTGAAAAATAGAAAGAACAACCCCTTTTAGGAAAAGAGCTATATCTTGCTAGACTTTATATAGATTATCAGAACAGCTTGCCTGAACAATGGTTAAGCAATTATATGCAGACACCCTTGGAAAATGGTCCATAACTTTGCCAACCAAGGGACCGCCAACAATTATAGCCACTTTGGTGAAGAAACCCATCACAGCAACTGGCAAAAGGCTTGGATGAATCAAGGCAATGGCAGAAGGCCAAGCAAAATTCCAAAGCTGCTCCACTACATTTGCAGCTAAGCAACTAGCATAGAAAGCTGAAAATATATATTCTTCAAGTTAAGAGAAGCTTAGATGATTTAACATCACATTTATCAATAAATGTAGATGGCAAAAGACACAGAATAAAATCATTGGACAAGATAGGCATCAAACAATTTTTTAGACAATCTTGATTCAGCTCAACTCAAAGAAGATAACATCTATAGTAAACTGTATTTACTGGATTGTAACGCCAGGCTTGTAATGGCACTTTTGAGGTTAAAGAAAGTGATCCATGAAGGCATATTAAATGAAAGAATAGTCATGTCAATATCAATTGATACCAACCTATGCAATAGACAGTTTTTTAATGCCTTCCATTCCAAGAGTAAATTAGGGAATTTTGGGTCAAGCCTATATTTAATCTTTTACATATTCATTTTAACTCCCCCCTCCCCCTTAGGAAAGTCGCTTTAATTGCAATCACCCTGAGCCCACTTCAATTGCGGCCAATAAGAGCTGGTTGCCAATATCTTGGAAAGGGTTACCTACAAAAGGGCCGAGGTAAAGTGTCGTAGCCTGCAACTGTTGGCTCTTTGGGGTTACGGTCCCACATTGATTAGAAATAAGAAACTTAACTAGGGCTTATAAAGCTTGGACAATCCTCACCATATAAGCTAGTTTTACGGGGTTGAGTTAGGGCACAAGCCCAAATCCTAAGATATTGAAGTTAATACAGAACTCAATAAAAATAGAACAAGAACAATATTGTGATATATGAAGATGAGAGAAACATCACACCGTGTAACCCAGCCGGGTGAGCTGGAGTAGCTGAAAGGGCATGTTGCTCCTCTTCGGACAAAACCTGCAGATTACACCGTAGGAAGATGAGAAACAGTGAGTAACGCGAACAACCCCCCAAACTTAGTATAAAAAACCTACTGGCAATGCTGTCAAGAGAGTATCTACAAATGTGGCTTCGGCGAGCAAGTTCAAAGACTCGGTCTCGAGAATATCAGTTTTGAGTTTAACAAATGGCACTGGACAGTGAGGCTCAACCACCCCTCTTCCCTGACTCTCATCCTCATCCGTAGAGACATGATCCAAATTCACCTCAGTGTCTGTTAGAGAACACTTGGAACCAAAACACGCAAATCTGTAACCAATAAAACAGAAAGAGACAACAAACAACAACTAACATTTAACCCAAGAGTCCAGATTTGAAATTTCAATTTCATTTAACGAGGGCTGACCTGGGAGAGACACGAGGGTAATAGAGATTCAACCGTCGGCCAGAAGGGATGCGATGGCGTATTGGAGAAGATGAATGAGTCTGACGAATGGGGAATTTGCCGAAATGGAGAGAGAGGGTGGCCGTAGCAATAGCCATAGTTGCTGCAGCTTGTAGAACTTCAAGCTACCAATCTTCCTCGGTTTTGTCCAACTCATGCAGTTGCAGTCCCAAAATCACTACGCAGAAAAAATCCCTTTTGCCACAATGTTCATTCCCAACAACACACACAGTTTGGTTTTGTGGAACCGTGATGATGAGGTTAATTTCGTTGGGGATATTTGGCAAGCACCTTATCTGTAAGTAAGAGGAGTTTGGGAATGTGGGGGGAGAGTGCAGCCTTAGCCTGGAATTTCGTCGTGTGCGCTTGGGCGGAGAGTGCAACTGGTGTTGTTTGTGTGGCCATTTTTTTTCTTTTACTTGTGTTTTGTGAAACCTTTACGTAAGATAATTTTTATGAAGCCACGTGGCAGTGTCGTTTTATTCGTTTCCTATTAACGTGTTTGATTTGATTAATTGTTTTACTTGTTAATCAACCAGCCGTGATGAATTGTGCTATGTAGCGTTGGAGGATTCCACAAACTAACACTGATGCTTGGAGGCGGCCCAGCCCAGACAAATAATAGAGAAATCTCTAGAACTTAGACCTTGAAGCCCACCATTTTCATTGACATCAATTGGGCCAATTTGGGAAAGTGATTATTTTTTTCTTGAATGACGTATTCAATTGAAGTCGTAGGTAGGTTTTATACGATTAGTATTTTAGTACGTGTGTTATATATATAATGAATATTTATTTTTATCAAAGAGATACTTTTTAATATATAGATTATATTTAGATTTAAAATGAAAATTTTAATTTATAGTATAAAATTATTTTTAAATTTTTAAAAAATATAATTTAATTAAAGATAATGATTAAAGATGATATATTGAAAGTATGGTTAAAAAAATTAAGCATTCAAATGAAGATAAATAGGTGATAGTTTAATATAGTTGGGTAGAAACAAGTTTGGATAGTTGTGGGTGTGATATGTAAAATGCACAATTAAATAAGAAGAGAAAAATAATATTAAAAATATTTAATTAAAATAGTAGACTGAGTGAGAATTGTATTATAATAAATCTTTAATGGTTTGATATAATGTTCACAATTTTTATTAACTAAAATTTTCAAAAGTAATTTTATACATGATTCTTAAACTTAAGTCTAGAGTTACTTGTGTGCATGAGACCAAACATACTTTTTAAGTTTGGAGTAGAGACTAAATTTGTGAAAGCTTATTGTTATTTTCAATTTCTAGTTCACTTATGTTTTTTTTTATTTTTTTTCCTTAAAAATATATATTTCTTTTTTAAAGAGGAATAAAGGAAAGCAAAATAGAAAAATCACAAAAGCAAAAAGGAAAGTAAAAACAAGCAAAAATGTAAAAAAAAAATGGATAGAAAAGGAAAAAAAAAAGGTTAAGGAAAGAAAGAAATCATAATAAAAAAATTAAAATATTATATGTATGTTTGCTTGCAAGGAAAATGCTTTGGTAAATAACAAGGACTATTTTAAAAGTCTCGTGTTATATTCTTATCACCATTTAAATATAACAATTTGACATTGACATGTTGATCAAACAACAACTTATAGTCATATTTTGATCACCACTTATCATTATTATTTCCCTATTCTTTAAGTTGAACTTTGTCGTCAAGTACATTATTGAGGTCATTATCTTTGAACTTTGTTGACACATTTGTCCATAATGACATAGTATATTGATGAGTATTCCACAACCAAGAATTCAATTTTTACCAACCTAACTAATGAAGTTTATCCAAACATAACAAGTAGCTCAATATGTCTCATAAGTTGGAATATTTTCTCTGAGGAGTCTGATTTTCTTGAAAGTGTCATAGAAAAAAGACATTAACAATTTTTTTTTATCAATGAATTTTCTTATTTCAAAGTTAGTCTTGTAAGTCTTGATTGCTAACAAATCATTATGAATTAGGATTACATGATTCATATCATCATTCAAAAAGACACTGATGGTCTACATGATACCTATTTTGGTAGGTTGTTTCATACTTTTGAGAAGGTTGTGACTTCCTTAGAGCTTATTTTCTAGTTGAGTTACTATATCATTTTTTTGAGAAGTTGTTAATCATCGTATAAACAACATTCCTTATTTGTTGGTGCTCCCTTTGACCAATGTTTTTGTTCCTAGGTTTTCATTCATCTTTGATCTATAATGATTCACCAATATTTTTTTTTATGGTAGTCATAACGATCTTGTGGATAGTAATGTTAAGGACTTTGTCTCTTGCTTCAAGATGCTCTTTTCCTTGGGTTGTTTTTATGTGACGTGTAACTTTTATATTTTCCTTAGGTGAATCATAAATCAATTTTTCTATGGCATCTTGTAGTTGGATGCATTCCTTTATATCATGTGCATATAACATATGAAAATCATAAAAATTATTTTAGTTTATGAAATACTTGGTACAAATTGGTTATGGTCTTGAGATCCCTATGTCTAGGAACTCCACATTATTATCTTCATGAAGGACATTAGGTTGCGATGTTTACATGTTTTTTAGATTGTGCACAATACTCATATTTTTTTAGACGTTTACAGCAACCTACCTTGTAGAGGTATATAATGTAACATTTTTGAAACAATTAAAGAGGTTAGTGTAATATATAAAGAGTTCCAGTGTAATATTTTTTTAAATAATTAAAAGGTTAATGTAGAGGTATATAATGTAACATTTTTGAAACAATTAAAGAGGTTATTGTAATATATAAAGAGTTCCAGTATAATGTTTTTTTAAACAATTAAAAGGTTAATGTAGAGGTATATAATGTAATATTTTTGAAACAATTAAAGAGGTTAGTGTAATATATAAAGAGTTTCAGTGTAATGTTTTTTAAAACAATTAAAAGGTTAATGTGAGGATCAAAAATGGAGGGATGTGCAATGTGAAAAAATCTCAAGGGGTATAAGCGTAGTTACCAATATATTTTTATTTAGATTTGTTTGATTTAGATTTAACATAAAGAAAATTGTAAACCCAAAACTAAATTAAATCAATCTATTTTGATGGTTTGAAATTTTTTTATGAATTAAATATATTTCTAGTAATTGATAAATGATTAAATTTTATTTTTGGTCTATGATAAATTTGTTTAAAGTTTTTAGTACTTGATAAATTTAAATTTTTGATATTAGTCATCGTTGTTAAGAAATTATTGTTAAATACTAAGTTGTCAATCAATTGACTATTTTTTAATCACTTGCATGAATAAAATTGTTAAAATATTAAATTTTTACTTAAATGAACCTTATCAGACATATTAATTCATGAATAACTAAACTCTTAATAATATTTTGTTAACAACGAGGACTAAAAATAAAATTTTAAATTTATCAAGAATCATAAATTTTTAAAAAATATTAGAGATAAAAAATAAAATTTAATCATTTATGAAAGACCAAAAAAAACTTAAACCTTTTTTATTCCCTAAAATTGAAGATAAACTAGAAAATACTACATTTGTATAAATACTAGTAAAAAAAAAAATTAAAGAACAAAAAATTAAAAAGAATAATTGCTTAATTTCATTGTCATGTCTATATGACCCATCAACAATTTCATATCAAAATCCAATACAAAATGTAAAAGAAAAAAATGAATAATAATATCAAACAAATTTTTTTCCTAAAAATCACATAAAATTAAATAGCCAAAATTTCCCCCCTTCAAACATTTACTACAATTACCTTTTTCTTAAACTTTTTTTACGATATTTATTTAATTTTCACAAAACAAGGTGGCTAAATATATAATAATAAAAATATGTGTCTATTTCAATGGTAATTTTGTGAGCCAACCATCTTGGTCAATGAACACTGATATGAAAAATTGTTGGCTTAGTTCTAAATTTGTCAACTTCTTTATCCAAGGAACACGTTTGGAAGTATCGGCACCTGCTCCTGTACACCTAACCTCAGCATAGTAAATACAACCTCTGCAAAAATTTGTTTACTGGTTAATTTTGAGAAATGTTACAAACTAACATGAAATGGTTACATACAATATTAATAATGCATTCTTATGTATTGCTATAACATGCATTAACATGATATATTTTAAGTTGAAGACATAAAATTCGCTATTATGTTAAAGGAATCAATCATACTCTTGATCTGTATAATTCCAAGCGTCCCATCCTTGAGGGGCAACCACAGAACCCAACTCTGTCTTATAAAATATAACTCTTGAACAAGGACCGTATATTTGAACTACGTTTTTGTGCTGGTTATGGAACCAGAGGAAGTAACATTGAGCACCCAATCCTATATTAAATTAAAATAAATACTCAAAGTTAATTGGTTAATCAATGTATGACGTAAAAATCTATTGATGAGCAAGAACAAAACAATTTGACATGGCCATGTTAATTTATTACATGTTAAGTACCTCAAAAAAAGCTTGTCCATTGCCAAATATGAAGTCTACGGCAACTTCAATGAGACAATTTTTGAAGTAGTGACGACCTTTCACAGCCCACAACGTATCTTGAAAACCAATGAACCCACAATAAAAAAAAGCAGATTTGTCTCCGTATATCCTTGCAGCCAGTGCTGGGATTCGTTCCCCATAACTTCTTAATTTAGTCTCAATATCGAATGAGTTCTGAAAAGAAAAGAAAAAAGGACTGCATGAATGTGACTATTGGATTATAAGAGGTATTCTAGTATTTCTTGTATCGTGTTTTAATTCGTTTAACAACTTTATTTTTTACAAAAATAATGGCATAAAATTCATAAATTTCAAACATGAAGTAATATCTTTTTAAAAAAAATAAATATTAATTAAAATAAAAATATATAACAAACAAATTTTGAGGGAAAGAATACATATCTTTGTATTAGTTTTATACTAAATAATATTTTCCTTTTCTAATGAAAATAATAATGAGATTGTTTTTTAACACATGTATGTTATACCTTAAAAGTAATGCCCGATGCAACAACGTTGTTTGGAAACGAAGAGAACGTGGCACTAATATCTGTTCTTTGGTGGTCATTGTATGTAACAGTGGTGACTTCTTTTCCTTGACCTTCCAAAAAGATGCATGGCTTTTCACGTGGAATTTGAACCTTTTCTCTGCAAATATGATTAGTTTCTTTCTAAATATTTCAATATAATGTAACCATACAAAAAAATAAGGAAGAAACAATAATATAATTTGGGTACAAATTTTATAAAATAGATTATATAATGTACTTGTATGTGCCAGCCTTTATGTGAATTTTCACCCATTGATTGTTATTTGTTTTTATTGAATCAATAGCAGCTTGAACCGTTTGAAAATCTGATTTGCCAAATTGATCAACTACGACGATACGTGAAACTTGTGTGCCACCACAATCCACTGCTCTACAAACTCCGAAAGAACAAATAATGATCAAAATAAAATAGAGAATGATTACTCGAGGAACTACCTCCATGTTCAAAGATGATTAATTGTTGGCTAGAATAAAGATTAAGAGGCACAGTCGATTAATGCATGTTATAATTATACAGTGTTATAGCAATTGGAACTATCAGAGTTTTTTTTTATTTAAACATCTTAATTTAATGGATTTACACTATCCATTGAACTTAAGCATGTTTGTCTTAAGATAAAAAACAATCCTTGAATTTCCATGATAAAAGAGGAAGTAAATCCACCAATAAATTTATTTTTAATTAAGAGAATATATAAAATGGAAAAAAAAGGAGAGGAGTGTGCATTTTGAATAACTAATTTAGATTTATATCTCAAGTCATTATAAATAAATTTGTAAATTATTATAAATAAATTTATAAACTCAGTAATAGGTTCAGATAACACATGTCAAATCTATAATAATTTTCAGGGTTTGGAATACACATATCAATTACATAATAGTTTTGATAACAAACGTCAACATTTGATGCTTTATAAATATTTGATTTAGTTATAAATCATATTTTTTATACAATTTTTTTATTAATAATATAATTATTATCATTATGAATAAATTTATGAATCCAATAATAAATTTGAATAACACATGTTGAATTCATATTAGCTTGCAAGATTTGAAGTTCACGTGTCAATTACATATATTACGTTTGACAAAATATTTTAGCTAATTTTTAACTTATTTTATTGAATGAAAAGTTAATTTAATTGTTTCGTAAATAAGTTTTTTTTAGTAACTTTTGATTATTTTTAACACAATAGCTTCTAGTTTCTAACTTTTTATATTTATTCCTTTTTTATTTTTGAATATTTTTTTTTAATTTTTTTAAATAAGGTAACATATTTTTGTATTTTTTTTCCCACTTATGAACTACGGTTTTATTATTTTTACCTTTTTTGTATAGGATATGATTTTTTTATTTTTATTTTTTTATTATATAAGATATTGACAACAATAAACAATATGTTTATTTTATTTTTATATTATAATATTTATTCATAAATTTTATTTTTATTTTATCTTATATTTTAAAACATTGATATTACCTAATGATAGGTTATTTTTATTTTTAATATTAAATTATTTATTTTAATTATTATTCTATTTAAATTATTTTTTGTTTTTTAATATTATACTTCAAGATATTTTAATAATTATAATAATTAACTTAACGAAAGTGTGATATCTACTTAAAATTATGTTATTTTTACTTTATTATCAATTTAATTATTAATATTAAAGAAAAAAAAAAAAAAATAAAAAAAAATAAAATATATAAAAAATAATAATTAAAAGTAAAAAAAATAATTAAAATAATTGACTTTTAAATAAAAATTATTGTTCTTTAAAATTAATTAAAGACTAAAATTATGAAGACCTTAAAATAGATATTTACAAATTAAATTAAATTAAATTTTATATAAGTATGTCTATTTTTATCATTTTTATTTTTCTGCTATTTTAACAAATAATTTATCAAATACTTGTCATTTAATAAGTTAGCTTTTCAATTTTTAACTACGTTTCATCTATTAGTTAACATTTTAACTTCGAGTTAATTTTGCCAAACATATTCATAGTGATTTTGATAACACACATCAATAAATGGTGTTTTATAAATATTTAATTTAGTTATAAATCATATTTATTTTTTACACTATTTTATCATTAATAGATAATAAATCAAATATCGAATCAACACCTATCACGTAATGAAGTAATCAACTAACATTAACCATAAATTCTTTCACATCAATCTATATAAGAAATTAAAAATAAAATGTACAATCTAATAAATTAAATATGTAAATATATGTAATAAATATATATAACTAATGTAGTCATTATAAATAATTTATGAATACGACAACAAGTTTAGATAATACGTGTCAAATTCGCATTAACTTTTTTAAGATTTGAAATACATGTGTAAATTATATAATGGTTTAGGTAACATGTATGATGTTTCATAAAAAATTGATTCAATTACAAATCATATTTATTTTTTATACAATTTCACCATTAATAATATAGTAAATGAAACAATGATTTAGCATATTTGATGGAATAATCAACCAACATTAATCATAAATTCTCCAAAATCAATGTGTGTAAGCAATTAAAAACAAAATATACAATTTGATTAATTAATTAATTTTTTATAATAAATATATATAATTAATGTAGTTAATAAATATATAATTTAAGGTAAGTAATTAATACCCAACTTTGTATTAAATATTATTATAAATAAGTTTTGTAAATCCAATAATACATGACAACTTTCAAGGTTTAAAATACATGTATTAATTACATGAAAGTTTGGATAACATGTGTCAACATATAATGTTTCATAAATATTTAGATCATTTATAAATTATATTTATTTTTTTCATGATTTTATTATTAATAATACAATAAATGAAATAAAAGGTGAGGTGAGTATGAATTTGAGTATAAAAGAGATAGGTTTAAAATTTTATTATCCATCCCAAACTCCATAGAATTTTATTAGAT